>NWSH02000085.1:10685558-10697645 GCA_002382865.2 Heliothis virescens
TATTATAAAGCTGAAGAGTTTGTTTGTTTGAACGCCCTAATCTCAGGAACTACTGGTCCGATTTGAAAAATTCTTTCAGTGTTAGATAGCCCATTTATCGAGGAAGGCTATAGGCTACTTTTTATCTGGGTGCGCGGAGTAGTTCCCACGGGAAAGCGGCTGAATTCTTGATAAATCTCTAATCATTAATTGAAGTAAGGGACGTGTTAGATAAATCGACTGATTTGAGGTTTAAGGTAAGGGTGTAAATTATTTAATACTGTGACTTACTGTATTATACAGAGAAAAGAAAATGAAATCGTCTGTTACATCAGTTTTTTTGTCATAAATCGTTTTACGCAGGCCAATTTTTTTTAATGTAAGGGATTTTTTTTTAATGATAGAATTTTTTCAATAATACCAATCGATAGAGCAGAAAATTCTGAATCCAATGATATATATAACTCATTTTCGCCAAAATGTCCCTTACGTTAATTGATACTTCTGGTATCGATATACATTAACGAATTCATGGTTTCTGAAGATACTCAGCCCAGGTATACAACCACCAAAGACCAAGGACCAAAGTCCCCACTTAACACTATTACTGATAAATCAAGTGCGACTTAGCTAAGATCAAGAAGCTTGATGCCGGCTTAAGAGTAGGTACGGCTTAAGACTTGTCAGCGATAAATTACGCAATAGGACCTGTGTTTCGAGATGCTCCCTAATCTTATCTAAGGCTCTCAATATTGGCTAAAGAGCGGTTAACCTTCAAACAAAGACGAAGTATATAGGATAATTCTTCAGTGTTTGCATAATTTTGACGATTCAAGTCAATTACATAATAACTCTTGTTGCAGTAATTAAAGTTTTAGATAACTGATTTTTATGAGATGTTATTCAAGGTATGCGTATGGTCAACCCTTGGGATGTTCTAAGGACCATACGGGAGATGCGGTAAATATTCAAAAAGCTGGTAGCCATTTAGGTGCTCGTGGTATATATTCGTGAAGTTTAAATTGTGTCTGTTTTGTTTCTCTTGCGGGCATGATATTTATATGGTCGACATTCCGTAGTCGCTATTCATAATGTAACAGAGAATATTAGGGGTTTCTGCCAAATGCAATTGCTGTTCACATACCAATTCTCTAAGCTACAAAATATCCCACACTGCGTTCACCAACACGCATGTCCATCGCGGTGAGTATGGTATGGGCAAATCCTCGCAGCGGGTGAGGCTCTTGTCCAGCAGTGGATTATTTAGGCTATAACGACGACTGTGATGACCAGTTTTATCTTTCAAGTTTGCTGAAAAATATTAAGGAGCAGTTTCAGAGGTTCAAGATAAAGTTGTAAATGATAAAGATCTGATAGGTGACGCTATTATAAAAAATCTTTTTTAGGATTCCGTACCCAAAGGGTAAAACGGGATCCTATTACTAAGACTTCGTTGTCTGTCTGTCTATCTCTTTATCTGTCTCCCTGTCTGTCTCCACGCTGTATCTCACTAACCGTGATAGCTAGAAAGCTGAAACACAAATGATGTATCTCTTTTGCCGTTTTAACAACAAATACTAAAAATGAAAAAAATAAATAAACGGGATGGGGGTACGGCACCCTTCATGCGCGAGTCCAACTCGCACTTGGCCGGTTTTTTAATTTTGACTGCTTTCCCATGGCATCAGCTGTCAGATAACTATTTAGGGCTTTACCTGGGACCTGTAAAACTAGCAGTAAATCATACATTTCCTCTCTTCCAGGATAACAGTAAAGCGCGGTGGGGCGCTGACAGCGCTCGGCTTCGTCTACTTCATGACGTTGTTTGAGCTGCTGAACGCGCTGGCCCTGTCCACCGGCGCCGGCGCACGCTTCCGGCACAAGTACAGGCTCAGCTGTGGGGATGTGCTTGATATTACTAACAAGTATGTATGCTGTGGACATGTAGGTTTTAAGGGGAAGTCTAAATTAAAAGTTTCCCGTTGGTGCTTTATATTCTTCTTGATTACATCTTCGTCTCACAATCATACTTGCTTTTAATTAAAAATTATTCCCAAGCCCTGCAAGTACGGGGGTAAACAAACCTTAGTTCCTCATTTTTTGTTTCATGAAATTTTCATTGAGCAAGAATTATAGGCCTTTTGTCCATCTTATCTTACCAGTATTTTCACCAAGTTTCATCTACATCGATCCAGTTGCTTTTCCCGTATAAATCAAACCAAAACCGACACATCAAATTAGATTGTTGAGACTTTAAGGGCTTTAAATAAATCTTCTCTTCTTCCTAGTTAGATTGGTACGACCAAATTCTGAGGTTCCAGATAAGGTTCTAGATAGCTATCTGACAGATAATGTCGTAGAAAAGTAGTTAACATTTCTCTGGCATAATCTATCAGCTACCTAGAACCTTATCTGGAATCTCTATAACTGGCCCTTAATCTATATTCTCTTTCCCCCTACCCAGGCTGGTGTCAGCAGTGCAGGCGGCGCTGTCGTGCGTGACAGGCGCCATCGTGTGCCTGTGGTCGTGCACGCGCGACTTCATGCGCAGCTCGCACTACATGTCCGAGGCGTACGCGTGGTTCGGCGCCGCATACTTCTTCTATGATATTTGGAGCATGTATATGGTGAGTTACGAAGGGTTACATGAAATGTACACTGAAAAAAAAAAACTTTTTTGAGTTGGATACGTAAAATTTTGTTAAATTCCAGAGACTTACACACATAATGCCATAGAAAAGTAGTCAAAATTAAAAACATTTCTATGGGATTTTCTGTCTGATTGCTATCTGGACTTTTATCTGGAACCTGTGAAAAGGGACTGTAAAGTTTTTTTAAGCGTATAAAATTTGGTTTTGTTATCATAATGTGGGCTTCAAAAGATTTATAATTATTGAGTCCTAATGAAACTAATTTGTAATTTCTGTAAAAATCCCACAATTGTCTTTTGTGCAACTAAAAAACTATGACAATGAAAATTTTGGATTTCATTCAAAGAATTTTCTAGAACTTACTAGAAAGAACTAAGGCCTAGGACTCTTTGGACACCTTATACCAATTCCTTTCTTTCTTTCAGGTCCACGTCCAAATGAACTCGAACACGGACGTGACCCTCAAGCGGCGTCCGTCCAAGAACGGCTCCGCCCCCCTCTCGTCAGGGGACGGCGCCGTCGTCAAGAAGCAGGGCACCTCCTTCCTCGCGTACTGCAAGCATGAGCCGGTTATACTGATGCATCATTTGTTCATTGGGGGGTTCGGCTTTCTGGTTATTGTGGTAAGTTGGCTGTGATCTTTTGCGATTTTGGGAAGAGGTCGTGGTTAGATAGATAGAAAGATGCATTTATTTGCTTGAAATATGGTATTTTACAGATCTAATAATAATATAAACATGTTCTTCATATTCCGCCTACTGAATCGGATTAGATCTCGGATGGAAAAGTCGTCGTAAGTCTGAAAAGGTAGAATGAACCAGCCTTATTAAAATTGAAAAGCCTGATTGTCTGTTACGCTTTCAAGGTGAAAAGGTTGAGTTAATATGCAATTTGGTATGGAAAAAAATCTTCTGTAAGGCAGTCTATAAAAGCTACCCGAATCGAATCTTTATAATTCAGATTGAGGCGGGCAGATGTTGTTTAAAGAGGTAGCGTTAAGTTGAAGAAGTATCTATAATGGCACTAATTATATGAAGCGTATGTCGCAATTTTAACTTACGATGGTGATGAGACGGACCTTTCTAGAAATAGTACAGAAACAGCAAGTCCAAAAAAAGTTTTTTTTATCACTATTTATCTATCTCAATACTTTTCATTCCAGTACCTTCGCGGCAACCTGGGCGACTGCACCTTCGGCTTCGTCTATCTCATGGAACTGTCCACCCCCTTCGTGTCAGTCCGCGGGATCCTCTCCCGGCTGAAGCTGAAGTCTTCGCGCCTCTACGTGGTGAACGGCATCCTGATGCTGCTGACCTTCTTCGTGTGCCGGGTCATCAGTCTGCCGTATGTGTGTCTGTTGTACAGCAGGGTCATCGGCCTTTCTTATGTTGATGTGAGTATTTTTGGTTCCGTACTAAGCCGTTTTCCGTGGTTACTAAGCCGTTTCCGTTTTCGTTTCGTTTCTGTAATGCATAATAATAGTGTCCCCATTACTTTAATCAAAGTTGTCTCAAAAGGTCTTCAGCGTGTTGGCTTCGGCCCCACGTTTGTGTTCAAAAATTCCGGGTCTGTAGTCCCGTGTGCATAGCAGAGACACATAATAATGGTAATGATTGGTGTGATAAGGTTTTTCTTGAATTATTTTGATGAATCTTATATCTGAAATGTGTCGGGAGAACTTTTTCTTGTACCAAGACAAAATATAACCTGTTTTCAGGGACAGTCTAGCTTCAACAGTGAAAAAAAATATCAAATCGGTTCAATGGTTTCGGAGCCTTTAGAGTACAAGCAATCAAAAAATTTAACTGCGGAAAATGATAGTAAAACCATTTTTTATTATTTAAGTAAAATACCCAAAAATTACTAAATAAATAATACGTAATTTATTTCTAATTTCTGATACAAATAATAATTATTTCAGGCAATAAAATCCCTACCGACTGGCTGTAAAGTGTCCATCTGCATCCTGCTGCTGCCGCAGCTGTACTGGTTCTACCTGATGTCGTCGGGAGCGCTGAAGATGTTGGTGCGGCGCGGGCCGCGCGGGCAGTGCGCCGGCGACGCGGCGCGCAGGCGCAGCTGACGCAAGCGCCGACACTAACGCGGTATGTCGCTCATACTAACATTCGGCCCTGTCTAGCGTAAACTACGCCACTCATAGTTAGTACTAGCGTATTTTGAGCCGCTCAAATTTCGCTTATAGCAAAACAAGCGTAATATGTAGGGAATTGGTAGGCGTATTTTGAGCACCTCAAGCTACGTCTTTTAGTTTTGTTCGGGCTGTTAATGACTTTGTCTAGAGTAAAATACGCCACTCATAACGAAATTTCGGTGACGTATTTTGAGCGGCGTATAGTGCTCTGAATTATTCAAGTTTACAATTTTTTTAACGCACTTTGTATTTTGACACATCAGGCATTTAATTCTTTAAACAGTCGTTTAAATGTGACGTTAATTAAATAAAAAATAATATTATTTAAATGCAAGATATTGTGTTCAAAGTACCAAATGTAGATAAAACACCGTTCCGACTTATCCCCTTAAAATTTTTTTTAAACATGTGATATAATTTTCGTACAATATAAACAGATTTCATATATTTTGTCATAAATGTCCCATAAAATAAAAAGTGGCCTGCGTAGGACTAAGGGTTATATATTTGACTGTTTGTCACTTTGTTTTGGAGCTAATGTTGGCAACACTGAATTGTTGAAGTGCTGTGTGAATGTCAATAGATGGCGTTAGTAGGTACGTGATTGAGGTCGTTGTTAAAAAAAGGGTTGAATGGTGCTTTTTATGGATGCTAAGTGGTTTCTGCTGTTGTAAAGGTTCCCAATTATGTATGAAAAAAATATTCTTTGCATTAAGATAAAGAACAATACTGTTCAAATATTAAAGTTCAGTTTCATGAAACTGTTGTTGGATGGATAAATATGATTTTGCCTTGAAAGGAACTTTGGTTTCCAACATTGGCTCCAATAAGAGTGGCTAAAAGCTTTGTTGATAACTCCATCTGCGGATGGCAAACGTAGTTGATGTTGTGTGTATCCGACGATAGATGGCGCTGTATTCAATTTTGGTACACTCCAAGATTCAATACAAACCCATCAAGTATAGTCGTTCTAGGTAGATTATAATAATTTTAAAATTGATATGGCCACGTTAAAAGAATATTGTATATTTCTAAGTCATTATTGTATACAGATTTCGTAAACGAATATCTCGAATAAAATAAATATATTTTGATTTTTGAATTGTTACCCATAATCTCGAATGTTGTCTGTACTTTGACTAGAATTTGACGTTTTACGGCCTAGCCGTACTTGTTGTCTGGTTATTGGAAACGCTGAACACATTTACGAATTCGAATATTAACATGGATCTTATGAGAAAATAATATTATCTTTATCGAATAAAAAAATGGGCTTGAGTAATTAGTTACTCATAAAAAACGAATAATATTATGCCTAAAACTTCCATTTTTGTAATAATACGTGCATTTCTTTATAATACGCAACTTAATTTGACACAAATTGTTTGACATTACATAACTTCCAATAATCGTGTCTTCTCTTTATTACTATCTTGCTTTTAGACGCATTTTCTTTCTATACTTACATTTTCCTCTGTAGTAATTAAAATGATTTATCTTTAAATTCATAGTTTAAATAAAATAGCATCAATTTTATGAGTCAGCAGTCATGTATCAGGATATTTATTATCATGATACTAAACTTTTACTATCATGATAGTTGAGTATCGTGATAGTAAGATAATGGGCATTTTATTTTAGTACCGCAATTTTGTATTATACGGTGTATTTATATGATAATGTGGCTTATATACATACAAATATGTCTATTGATAAGTTTGTTAGCACAATATATGTGTTAGGTGTCGCTTGTCGCTAGTTTGTGGTTGTTTGCACTTCACTAATGTTTTATAGGCCTTAGAGAGGTTTTTGATAGTAAGATATGTTACTGCGGAATTCAATAACCTATCTATCTATCGATTTGGCTACTGGAGATAACATGAGTTGCATGGAATAATGCCAAAATTCTATCTCTAGTAAGCAATTCGATAGACAGATAGGTAATTGGGAACGGCCATAAGTCAACTTGGAGATGTCCGAGACTCCAGATAACGATGTAATAAGAACTATTGATATATTATTTATTAATTTAATTAACTTTCACTATAGTAGTTTATAGAACGAATTGTTATTTTATGTATAGTACAAACCTACAATTATTTTCTTTCTGATTTTTGTCTCTGGTAATTTTTTTTTAGTCTCACTTTTCGCAAAAAGTCTGTTATAAATATGTATGGTCAAATATTTGACTCTTGTCTTACTATCAAAAATATAGCTGAATAAACTAATTACACTTAAGGAATGCATGCACAAAACTATAAAATATATTTGTTGTCTATGGTACTGAGAAAGTATTTTATCACCACCAAAGCTATCCATCAAAAAGGTTTCATTTCGCTGGCCTTTTACCTCTAGGTACTAATTGGAAACCATACATTTTGAAGTTAATCTCTATTTATCTTGAAACTCTCAGTAGATCTTCTAAACTTACTAAATCTTTTAACAAACATTCTCTTGAACACTTGTCATATATTTTTTTTACAATTACGCTGTTATTTATACTGGGTAAGTAAGGTCTAAAACTTTAATTGAACAAAAGCTAACCCGGGATAAAACAGTAGTATAGACATTTTGAAATTCAAGGGTAGTTCTAAAATTTATAATCTGCAATTCGTTTTAACCCTAAAGTGTATATTGATTATTGTGGGCGTATAATTGTGCAAATATTTGGCGCCGAAAAGTTGTCAAAAATGAAAAATTGATTGAATCTCTGTTGAATATAATGTTACTACGTTTTTAGAAATTATTGCGTGGAGGCTAATCTTATTTTAAAACAAAATCTTTCATTTATATGTACCCAGTGTTTTGTCGTTTCTGTGCTTAAAAATGTTGATGTCGTGTTATTGGATGATTTAATATTTTGTACATTTGTTAAATCTACAAAACACTGGAGATGTGTTGGTTTATATTTAAGATTTTACTAACGTCCAGTTACACAGGTTCCAGGTTGAGTTCTAAACAGCTATCTGTTAGATAGCCATCTAGAACTTTGTGTGAAATCTGTGAAACTAGCCGTAAATATCTTATTTTAGCTCGGTAATTTGGTTTTTCGATCTTCAGATAGATGGCGCGTTGTGGCTCTTTATTCATTGTTTTCTAGCTTTAGCTTATTAATTTATTTGTTATGTATGTGTGTGAATGTGTACCGAATTCTTCCAATACTACCCTACTTCCGTATTGCCAAATTCATTCCAATATTCAGATTGCAATAGTTGTTTACTGAACGCATTTTATAATAGACTTAAGACTATTTGTGTAGTAAATTTGCTAAAGAACAAACTGTCTTATAACTTACACTTACAGTCATTATTCTGTACACCTAACAGTATCATAGGAGGATTTATTTTTACAACGTTTGTATTGAATACATTTATTTTGATAACCTAATTTAACCAGCATTTATTACTTGTATCTTTACTAATAAATAATTGTAATTTGCCGATTTGTAGACTTGGACATTTGCTAAAAGTCTACCATAAACAGATCTTAGAACATTTTACTTATAAATGGGAGCGGCGGTAAACTTCTTGGTCGTTCTGACTTTTGCGCAAACATAGCGCAACAGTGTGCGCAATAAGTGCGCAAGTTGCGCAAACATAATTAAATGGCCATTTTAATATTTTTCAGATTTGCCAAGAGTTTACTGTCGTAAATGCTAGATTACGGATTTTATATTAAAATATAAATGAGCTTAAATTTAATAGGGTTTGATGCACTTAGTGAAATATTTAACAAGTTTGTGTGATGCATTAAGTCTGAATGTTATGTTCCTATAGAGGCCTATGAGATAGGTTCTGAGGCCTAATTTTAGATAAAATGTAAATTATTGTTTTAGGGTTATTAGGGGTAGTAGAGGGTTTTAAAACGGCCTACTGCATCGAAATAGTACTTTGGACAAATAGATCAGTATCAAAAATTAAAACGTTAAGCTGCACTTGACCCAGTCACTTCATAGATGGGTGACCATTCTGTAATTTCTTTATGCAAAAGGCCGTAAATACTAACCAGGGCTTTTTATTATATTTAAAAATATCTAGCAGCTGTAATAGTAACCACTACTTATAAATGGTGACTTGAAATAAAACAAATTAGTTTTTCGTTTTCTAGCAACGAGTGAGGTGGTGTGTGTACAATGTGTACGGAACTAGTGTTACCAGTGTTAAAAAATCTAATTATGTAGTTTATTGTTTAGGCTGGCAAGCTGGGCGAGGTATTTATGTAAGTTATAAATAACAAGATACTAACGTTTTAAAATAGCTAATACCTAATTATTTTTTTAAGGTATTTGTGTTACAGTAATAAATATATTGAGGAGTTATTTATTAACTCTTTTTCAATGGTTTAAGCCTTATTCCTAATTCTGACTATTATAACATAATATAACCTTTGTGAGTGGGCCATAAGATCAATCAAAATAAAAAAAATTGGTATAACAATATTTCGTATTATCTGTGCCGGATTAGGAAAACGCGAGTCCCTTTTAAAATTTTAAAATGTTTTGTAAGATTTAAAAAAAACTTTCAGTTCAATTGTGAGGGGCCCAGTTGGCCTGAGAGCGGGGCCCCATACATGAGGGCCCTGTAGCAATTGCTAATTTTGCTATAAAGTTAATCCGACACTGAACGTTATTAGAAAATTTGGTCCATGCCCAAGTACTAAAATGACGCCAGTCTCCTTGGGTGTTACTGAAAAGTCCTTTAAGGTGCATTCGACCACTAGAAGCGGGAAATTCAAATATAAAATAGTTTTTTCATGTTTTACCTAAGTTAACATTCAATATGAGGCGTGATCTTATGATTGGCGGTTATAATATCCCACAAAGTAATTTCTGATGTCCTTGTTTAACTCCGAAACATATTACAATTCAAATGTAACTATCGAAACTATGACATTTCGCAATAAAAAGTTTTTTACAGTTACATTTAAATTGTCGACATCAGAATTAATTACAATCGCATTCACCTTAAGGTTGAACTGTTAAATATATTGACAGAATGTACCGCTCCGCCCAGTTGCCGGCTAGTCAGTGTGACGTTGTATGTGATAACTTGTTGCAATGACTGTTTTATATTAAATGTATCCGATATTGAATATTTGTTTTATTTATATTCCTTTTCCTGTGTAAGTTCAATTATTTTCTCCCACAAATCTATATTATTACGACCGGGAACTTTGTCCCGTACTGGGATAAAGTATGGCTTATGTAACTCGGGAATAGTACAGCTCCTAGTTCCAACAGTGAAAGAATTTTTCAAATCGATTCATTTGTTTTGAAGGCTTTGGGTACAAACAAACAAAAAAATTTTTTTTATTATATTACAAAAGTTTATTATATTACAAACCTTAAGAGTTTTACCGTTTAAACTCCCTAATCTCAAGAACGTTATATCGATTCGAAAGACTGCTTCTCGACAAGACTCAAGGTTTTCGTACCGTGCGTTTTGTTTGAAAACAAGCGAACGTTCAAACGACACAAAACGTTTAATTGGAAACAACCCTAAACGTGCCATAAGTCACGTAGACCATGGTGTGTAGTTTTATGTCGCATACTCATGAGTCACATCACTGCGAAGTTCGTCATTTGTTTGGTCACCAATTATGTAAATTTGGTGACGTTAGAAACTGCTATCCTGCTATTATGGTGCAGTGGCTATTGTGACGTAGTGGCTACTTCGTCACGGGGAATAGGAAATATTGACTGACACAGTTACCGATTTTTAAGTCAAGGAAAACAGCACATATTTACTCACACTGAAAAAGTCACTCAACTGATGTACAGCCAACAGCAGGTCGTCCTACCCGAATCTGGGAAATTTTACCAATCGAACAATAACCTTCCACTAGGTTGACAATCTATAGAAGGAAGACAGGTTGAGGTAGGTTGATGGGCTGGCATATTTACCTACCTACCTATTTAATTTTTGGCTTCACTAAAATCACTCGATTATCAATCTATCACTACTTGATTCCACCAGCGGTTTCACCCGCGTCCTGCAGGAACTACTCCGTGCACCCGGATAAAAAGTAGCCAGGGTGTCCACATTCTGGAAAGTCAGGGAAAAGTCAGGGAAGCTTAAGGTGGTCAGGGAAAGTCAGTGAAATTGAGGGGAAAGGAGAGAAAGTCAGGGATAGTCAGGGAAAATTGAGATTTTTTCCCAGTGATTGTAAAATGAGGGATTTTGTATGGGAGATAGTTTTATGTTGATTCAACATAAAACTATCTCCCATACAAAATAAACAAAAACTCAAAACACAATCTAACTTAAAACTATAAACCAAAAATTTGTCTCCTACATACACATTCCCTCACATAAGTGAGTGACTACCCTCGTATGATAAAATAAAACCCTGTGCTCGTACCACTTACCAGGTAGCTACAGACCTATGCTATCTACATTATGTCGACCTGTTTGTCACAATGTCAACAATGTCACAACTTTATCTGCAACAATCAAATAAACAACCCTGACCCCTACGACCGCTGCAGATCCCAAGTAATCACGAAATCCCTAATAATAAAGTTTTCTTTCATAGTCAAATTTCTTCGCGAACTTACGTCGTTTCCTAAATTTAAATGTATAATTATTTACAGCCCCTGTCTACACTCCTAAATGACAAGTTCTTCACACAAGCACTAGATCTTTTTTCATCAATCCTAACTTGATCAGGCCTTGCATTCGGTTCAGTTCCTCTCTGGTGATGACCAACGTGACTCTGAGAAATATTTTGCTTGACTGGTTTCTTCTTTAAACTTAAATTTTGTACAAGGTTTTCTGAAAGAAAGGTGAAAGATTCTTACCCAACAGAGGTTAGAAGACTGGAAGCTGACCCCAACAAAGTTGGGAAAAAGGCTACGCAGATATGGGGTTTAGCCATATAATTTGAGTCATCATTATTAATACTACCATAATTCCTACCATAATCTAATCATTTTTGGTTTGCTTACCATATACCATATTACTACTATAGAGAAGCTACTTTTTCCGAGGTTTTAGCCGCTTCCTGAGGAAACTTTTCCCATACCCAGATAAAATGTAACCTATTTTACTCGGGTATAGTGAGTGTGTGCCCAAAAGGGAAAGCTTTTTCAATGTAGGTTCAGGGACGTAATTCTCGCGTATTCAATCACGAATTCGAATATTTCTCGAGTCAAAAATGTGAGGTCTGGAAATGTCGAATTCGACTTGAACGTATATACAATTTCGGCAGCAAAAAAATAACTTTGTTTTTCATACAAATATATAAATAGCAGTAAATTTGCGGTTTCACGCGTTTATTGTGTGGGGACCCCTCTTAATAATTTGT
>NWSH02000085.1:10701350-10719204 GCA_002382865.2 Heliothis virescens
ACAGAAGCTCATTTACTTTGTGCTTGTACGTTTTCTAATTTTTTTTTTTCGGAAAAATCCCAAAAAAAATCTTTGGGGAACTTTCCCGTTATTTGGGTTGTTTTAAACAGGGCCCCCCCCTAAGATTTTTCTAAATAATTTCTTTAATTATTTTTATCATAAAATAGTTAATATGAATAAGCGGAAAAAAAGATTAAGCATACTCTCTCTTTTTTTTTTTTTTTATGTTTTCGTATTTGTTGTTATAGCGGCAACGGAAATACGTAATTTGTGAAAATTTCAGCTTTTCTAGCTAACACAGTTTATGAGATACAGCCTGGAGACTGACAGACAGCGGAGGCTTAGTAACAGGGTCCCGTTTTACCCTTTGGGTTCGGAACCCTAAAAATCTGGATTATGAGATTTGCGCGAGCGAAGCTGCTGGCAGAATATAATTCATTAAATATAACTATGGAACGAAAACTCTCTAAATCCGAAAATCACACTAAAACGTATGAACCGTTACCCGCCACAACTTTTTTAGTTGTACATACAATATTAACAACTTTCAGCTCAGGACATTCTTAATATTAAAATGTAAAACATAGTGTAAGATGAGTGTACAAGTGCTATCTCCTTTGAGAAAGACGATTGTGAGTTCGTGGACAAAAGACAATTGACAAACCAAACTAACTGTAAGCCGCCGAATGTGAGCAGGCTTACTATGAGTCCCAGTGTACTAAAGAACATGTAATAACGTATTGTCGGTTATATGTAAACGAAAAACTGAATATGTATGGAAATAAAAGGAGTTACAGTCAGTTTGGTTTGAACACGGCCTAAATTTGGTCAGGGAAATTTAAAAAAATGGTCAGGGAAAGTCAGGGAAAAGTCAGGGAATTATTTTGAACATTAGCTGTGGACACCCTGGTAGCCTATAGCCTTCCTCGATAAATGGGGTATCTAACACTGAAAGAATTTTTCAAATCGGACCAGTAGATCCTGAGATTAGCGCGTTCAACCAACCAAACAAACTCCTCAGCTTTATAACATTTACATTAGATTCTATATATATGGCTACGCTATTGACGCCTAATGACCTACGTGGTTAATTACACGCTAATAGGGAATACCCATTAGAATTTCAATATTCCAACGAGCAGATTTGTGATCGATGTTGTGATCTTATCGTCACTAATTCATGAATAATGCACTGTGTAGGTATTTGTTTTGGTTGTTTGAAGCCAAAACTACAAATTCTACTATTGAAATAAATAGTTGCGTTTAATTATTAAACCGATGACGTATAAGGGGACAAACCTATACATATCTACTTACATATAGATCGAGTTTCCTCAATGATGTCGATTTTCCTTGATCAATGTGTATTGGAGGAAATATTATGACCTAGCTTCTGCCAGCGGCTTCGCCCGCTTCCCGAGGGAACTATTTCCCGTACTCAGATAAAAAGTAGTCTATATGTTGTTCCTCAGGGTCTATACCATCTCTGTGCCAAATTTCATCAAAATCGTATCACTGGTTTAGGCGTGAAAGCGTAACAGATATACAGACAGAGTTACTTTCGCATTTATAATATTAGTAGGGATTACCCAGCTGCTTTCGGCGATGTCACCCGCCTCGGGGAAACTTCTTCCCGTACCCGGATAAAATCCCGATAAGATGTTGCCGCTATAACAACCAATACTGAAAAATAGAATAAACTAGCTTCTGCCAGCGGTTTCACCCGCGTCCCTTGGGAACTACTCCGCGCACCCGGATAAAAAGTAGCCTATAGCCTTCCTCGATAAATGGGCTATCTAACACTTTAATATTTTTTCAAATCGGACCAGTAGTTCCTGAGATTAGCGCGTTCAAACAAACAAACTCTTCAGCTTTATAATATTAGTATAAATTTAATATTTTAAGGGGCTCCCCTCCCTTACAACAAACGTAATCTAACAAACACTTAGTGCGCGGGTACGTTTCGTGCATTGGACGGTTTTTTAACGCTCATAAAAATATTAGTTTACAAACACGTGAGCGTTAGTCAATTAGGCACTATTTAGTTAAAATCAGATCTCAGATTCTAATCTGGCTCTATAAAACTATTGAATCACTTACATTGAATAGATTACATCTTGCTTACAATCACTTATCGAGCGTTAGTTTTTCCCCGCCTACTACCTCCGGTAATCGGGTAATAGATGCTGAACTTATCGTGACGTTAATGAGGTAAAATGATGAATAATTGCTTCAAAAATAACAAACAGGATATCTAAACTACGAGAACACGGAAATATTGGAGTCTATATTTGATAGGTAAAGTTTGATATGATATAACCTTGACAAATATTATTAGGTAATAGGTATGGGTATAGATTACTAAATATATGGGTCTTTTTCTAGGCTAAAGGCCCACATGCTCGTTGCATTTTTCTCTACACGCCGTAAAAATATCGTTGGCCCTAAGTTAGTGCCTTGAGGAACTCCTAAAGAGATACGGAGGTCGGAGAACACAGACAGAATTTTCACTTTGTGAAAATTTTAAATGAATACTAGGTATCAATTTTATTTACTAAGGAGATCTACAACGTCCATAGACATAAAAAGAAATAAGGATACAAATTATCGAGTTTTCGTTTTTCTTTTCTGAGTGATAACAGGTATTTTTTAAAGTCTTATTGTTCTTAAAAAAATAGTCAACATTCAACTTGCATGCTTTTAGGTATCTCCCACGGTCGGAATGAGTGAGAAAACTGCCTTGTTGATTTAGTAGTCGTCGTATAGCGCGACTGCTCTGCACAAGGTCTCGGGTTCGTTTCCCGGGTCGGGTCAAAATTGCTTTGTGGGTTTTAGAAACTTTTACAAAACAGCCCGGAGTCTGGAAGTTGTCGGTGTTACATCCCCGTACCTAGGAGGACACGTTAAACAGGCGTCCCCGAATGCTACTCTTAGCAGTCGCTGTTATAATTCCGCACTATAGGCCGTTAGGTGAATTTGAGAGAACTTTGACGTCAGAGTATGTAAACCTGCAGCTTGCTTGATAAGAAGAAGTTTGAATGTTAACATGGAATGGGGAGTTCTATCAAAAACCAGACTCCTCAAATAGGTACTCGAACTAGGTATAAAAATCAAACAATACAAACAAATTAAGCTTAGAAACGTTAGTAAATTCCCCATTTTCCATGGAATTTCTGGTGACTTCATAATAAAACTGAAAACATCAGATAACGATGACTATCAATGATTGAACTTGTCGGCAGATATGCATTTAACTGAAATATAATTAATTAATCCGTATTATCTTATCGGTTTTATTGATATCGATCTATTAATTGGCGTGATTTAAGCTTCAATTAATCGGAAGTTAATATGGTAGCCGAGTTTTCGGCAATCATCAGTGGTATCTAAGATGTTAATGCAATCGGGCTTGTTCGTACTGCTGGTAGCTGTTTTACAGGTAAACTAATAATGTATTTTGAAGATATTTTAAAACTTAAAGATTCACCGTAGCTTTTGAAGTGACTTTCTCGACTTCTATTTTAACTGTTCACGCAATATTTTACAAAAAATGTTACGTAATTTATTAATTAAATAGCGGTAGTTTACCTACTCATCAGAACCATGAATCAATAGTCCCTCTAAGGGATGATCACTGCCAAATTATTATCCTAAACAGCGGTTACCTAATGACCTTTAACAATTTCAGGTATCAGCCAGTTCCAAAATTATAGAACCAGTCTTAATTGACAATGTAATCAGGGAAGGTGAGTAAAGAATCCTTATATTTGGCCAGTAGCATGACATCCCTTTTGTCTCTGTAACTTCCTAGCTTACTGATCAGCCAACACTGAAACTCCACTTTCCTTAGACCTACAAATTCCTATAGTACCTACCTATAATTTTCTCAGACTCCAAATCTGATTTGAAAGTCTACTTTAAATCAGATTTGGTACATTCTTGCTTATGGTTTAATTTTTATCACTGTATCCGTATGCCAGAGCTTCATCAAGAACAATTGCAGTACCAACGCAACTGAGTAACATAGCTTGATCTATCACCTTATTCCTCAGAACCCGAGGCTGCCAAGCCAACGGCATCGCGTATCGTGTCTGGTTGGGAGGCCAGGCCTGGTCAGCACCCTCACCATGCTGCACTCCGATTGGTCAGCCCCATCGGCGGTGTGAGTGGCTGCGGAGGCTCCATTGTCTCCAAGGAGTGGGTCATCACTGCTGCGCATTGTACCGCTGGGTAAGTTCTGATCAAATTCCACGTCCAATACCTATAGTGACTATATTTGGCAAGAAATGTTACAGACTTTAAAAATGTTGATTAACTTCAATAGGTATTGCTTTACGAAATCTTAATTTGGATCTACTGAGTTAGAGAAAGGCATGAAAGGAAAGCACACTATTATTTTAACGCCAGTTTAGTAAAGCCAAATAGGTCCAGAACATTTCATGTCTGAAAACTATTGATAGATATCAGTCTTAGCAACAATTACGAATGCAAGTATTAGAGCTGAATACGATGCTTCAATTTGGAAAACTTCAATCACACACTCCTACTTAGTACCTAAGCCTATTTTATCCGCAGCCGTATCACCATCGTGGTGAGAGGAGGCGTGGTGTCCCTCACCGACCCAGAGTACATCTTCGAAACCACGGAGTTCTATAATCATCCCCAGTACGATAACCTGCAGCCACTGGTTGTGCAGACCAACGATATCTCCCTTGTGAAGGTGCAGAGGCCTTTCACTTACAGTCGTGAGTACCAATTATTAAAATATCCTATAACATCATTGATGAAAGGTTTTTTCTAGAATTAAAGTAAGGGGCGTTTGTCTTGTCGCGGAATCAATGTGGCTATTTACTGTCACGTCATCTATCTGCAATACTGACTGGTATCTTTAAGATAAACTGCGATGAAAAAGATGCTCCTAAACACTGAAGCTGGCTAAGGCCCAAGTTCATCAAGCCATTCAAGTTCATCGAAAATATTTTGTTGCCTTGACTTAACTTGAATTTTCCCGTTCCATTTTCAAAAATAAACAGCTGTTTTAAGAAAACCGTTTATATTGTCGATCGGGTTGGGCCTCAGAAGTCTGAAAGTATATCCCAGTAGTTTAATTATTATAAAGAATTCGTTAACTATGGTGAATGTTTGTCTCCAGGGTTGTTGAGTCCGATCCGCGTGCAATCGAGGGCTGATGCTAACCGCAACTACGATACTGAGCAGGTCTACGCCAGTGGACACGGCAGAACATGGACTTTAGGTCAGTACACTTACCCTTCTGAATATAATTCAATTCCTGTGTAGATATCTCCAGCATCCATCCAGCATTTCCAGCGCGGTGATTATGGGCAATCTCCTCTATATGTGAGGAACTTTGGGGGACGCTTTTGTTCAGCAGTGTACGTCTTACAGCTGAAGTGACAGCTGAAGATCCTGTGGAGACAGCTACCTTTCTATATTTTAATCAGATAGATTCTTGAAATACTCTATCAGATACAGGGCTGTTCAAATAACTCCTAGAGCTGTTTTTATTTTTGATTTGTGCTAAAGTAAGTGAGTAAAAAAGTTACTTATTCAACTCAAAGATTGTAATCTACACACCACGTATTGTTTAATCATAATTTCAGTAGGAAATGCTTATCAAGATTCATTTTAAATTAAGCGATCTGATACTGATACGTAGAAAATGACAAAAACAAATAAGTACCTACGAATAATTGTATGAGATAGATAATATGAGGAAATAAATAACTCAGGGTCTCATCAAATGTGATGATTGCAGGTGAACTGAATCTATATCTATACATATAATAAAACAGTAAAAAAATCGTGTCTGTACATTTCATATTTTTACAAAACGAAATATATAGGGTTATTAGAAATTGAAAGAAGAGTAAGAATTCGAAAAAAAATTTTTGTCTGTTTGTATGTTTGAATGTTTGTTTGTTTGTTTGTTTGTCTGTTTGCACACGCTAATCTCAGGATCCACTGGACGGATTTAGATGAAACTTGGCAGACATATAGCTTATATATCAGAATAACATATAGGCTATATTTTTTTTGGAAATTCGCTCTTTAAGGGGGTAAAAAGGAGGGGGTAAGTTAGTATGAAACTCCGTCAGTTTTGAAGCTAATTCGATTAAAATTAATATTTGGCTATTTGGTTAGAAATTAAGAATGACGCAATAAGGATTTTTGGAAATTCTGCCTTAACGGGGGTGAAAAAGGGGGGGTAAGTGTCTATGAAACTCCGTCAGTTTTTAAGCTAAATCGACTGTTTCTGCCCTTCGTTTTGTGAAGGTGTCGCTGTTTTTCACACGGACAGCTTTATGTATTTTTCTCGCGCGTAACTAGCTCCGATAAATGTTCACTTTTACCGATAGATGTCCATACATTCTAAAAAGGCAGTCAATGCAATGCAATGCAATGGTATGGTATGATAAGTCTGAAACATCTCGAATCGTCTCGCGCAACCTGTCGTTTCCCTGGGCTCTTAGAATTCGACATCAGACGTTTAAGATCTTACATTTTGACGACCCGTTATCGCTGGCATAAGCGACATGTTCCGCGTACGAAGTCGCGGGCAGAAGCTAGTATTAAAATAAGTGGAAAACAATGTATAGATGTTTCATCTCATGAAAGCGGATGATCCATACACTTGTGTGGGAATTTACGCATACGACTCTGTGCATGTTGTACACACGCGGTCTCCCGCTTTCGTGACATAAAAAATCTGCAGGACCTTGTGAACCGTCTGTGAACTTGTAATCGTAAGTTCGTATCCTGGACCGAGCAATGTTAGTTATCAGTTTAAATTCTTAACATTGCCTCCGGTTGCTGCTGAGTTCGATTCCCACGCGGAATACCTATCTATTCCCTGTTGTTTGTGTAAGGTGAATCTGCTCCTGAAACTGGCAGAAAACATAGCGTGACATTCAAAGCACCTCATAGCATCCTGTTACTTCTCTAGGTCCCGTAACCGAGGTGCTGAACTGGGTGTACCTGATCGCCGTCTCCAACCCCGCCTGCGCCGCCATCTTCGGCAACGCTCTCATCATCGACAGCACTATCTGCGCACGATTCTTCAACGTTACCTCACAGTCTACTTGCCAGGTACCTACATTGTTCAATTTGATTGTCTCTGCCAGTAGTTTCACTCCTGAGTATTTCTTGTGCTGTATAAAAAGTGGCCTATATTTGGATGCCTCGATAAACGTCGTATAAAATCTAACATTGAAAGAATTTTTCAAATTGGGCCAGTAGTTCCTGATATTAGCGCGTTCGAGCAAATAAACAAACTCTTTAACTTTATTATAAAGTTATTTCTTGTTCCCCAGGGTGACAGCGGTGGCCCATTGGTGCACGTTGGCTCCGACGGAGTCCCCGTCCTTATCGGTGTCACATCCTTCGTCGCTGGTGGAGACTTTGGCTGCCACTCTGGCCTCCCTGCTGGTAAATATATTTTTAGTTCCTTTTAATTTCTTCTAACTGTCATCAAAAATGCTATCGACCTTATGTTACTCATACCTATTTTCTTAATTCCTTTTAGGTTTCATCCGTCCCGGCCACTACCATTCATGGTTCCAAGATGTGACCGGCATTGACTTCGAGAATCTGCAAGAAGACGATGAAGATGATGAAGATGATGTGACCACACCGCTCCCAGAACCTGATGAAGAGGACGATGAACCTACTCCTAAGCCTGACGACGAATCTGACGAAGACAGCTCAGACAGCTCGGAATCTAACGAAGATGGAGAAATGTCAGAACTGCTGAAACGCCTTGAAGTGAAAGTCAAAGTCAAGGTCAGGTTCAACAAATACAAGGTCAAGAAGGAACTGGAAAAGGAAAAGGAGATTAAGAAACGTCATTGATTTATAAGTAAATAAATAAAATTATTAAACAGTTCGCTGTTCATTTTATTCTCTTTGTTTGCTTCATTTTTGAAACAAACATCTAGTTGGTGTGACCACGTTTTAGTCTGTTTTGCGTTCCCTGCTTGTGTTCACAAAGAAAACAATAGTAGTAATATTTTAAAACATGGAAATATCTCTGTCCGATTAAGTTCTAGTGGTAATAAATTCGAAATAAATCAATTTTAATTCAAGTTTTGTTTTATTTAAATTTGTTACACAATATTTTTCGAGCTGGTAACTTCTGTCAGTTGTGTCATCTTATGTATTTTACGTCATTCACAAGTATTGGAATCTCAAGTATGTAGGTAACTTTTGCAATTTATCATACAATTTATGAATAAACATTCCTTTTTGCAATGAAATGGAGGGACCGAATACAAAAGGTAAGTTTTGGTTGTACAAATAACTTGTATTTAAGTATAAAAAGTTGATATTTAAGCATGTTTTGGGTGCAGAATCTGTCACGAGAGTGTGTGGGCGATTCTTGTAAGTTATCATGAATTATCTTTTGTTTGTCCTGCGCCTCGCCTTTAGCAACTTGAGTATAACTTGCTACAGATCTGTTTAAGATAATAACTTAGAGGAAAAGCTCGCAAAAATGACCGATATTTAGTTCTAACACATCGTACAAAAGCTTTGATTTTCGATGTTTACTTCCGCGACGCAACTTCTTAGTTGAAGGATATTGTTCATAAAAATATAATTTATGTTTTGCCTCGTTATACCTTATTCATTAGAAAGGTATTTGACATTCAACTTCAACCATTTACGAAAAAATTAAGTAACAATCGTTAAATATGCATTAGGTACACAGAAACTTTAATTAATTCCTTATTCTACAAATAACAATCACTAAGATCATTAAAAACATACAACTGTCTGTCCTAAAGAACAAACAAAGCTATAATGGCAGTCCAAAGTGTAATAAAAATGTTTACATGTGGATTATATTGGTTTTACCTATTTATATAAAATATTTTCTTTCTTACTCATAGCAAAACAAGAAAATGTTTCATGAACTAACGACAAGGAGACATGTAACATTAGCAGATCAATCTCAATCACTTCACAAAATGAATATTTTAGAGTGTTTTTTTTCGATAATTTATAAAAATACAATGTTAATTAATTATTAATTAGGTATTATTTATATAATTCTCGAGCAAGGAAACTTGAAAGGTTGAAGGTTAGGTCTGCTCTAATTTTATCAACTGTGCAATAAACGAATCTAATACGAACATGGACACAAAGAAAAAAGTAGTAAATACTCCCATATCTATTGATTTAACTATTCAGTATATGCAATGATGAATATTTTATTTAATCATCAACATCTGCCGTGTCATTGTAAAAGAAATACATAAGAATAGTTGTTCATATTCTTATTAATCAACTCAACACTAGCGATAAATCAACTTCCTTTTAGAGACTCTACATGAAGCATTTCAATGCTCATAAAACAGAAGAAAAATACTAGTATTCGTGAACAATTTTCAGATTCCCTCAGCTGCGCAGGGTGCTTGAACGACATTGGAGATGATGATTATGTCTCCGCACTCAACCAGGACTGGCATAAAGACTGTTTTCGGTAAGATCCTTAATAATATTGTTTAAGAACACCCATTCTTTGCAGTTTCACTTGAGGGAAGAAACTGCTTACTGTGTCTGCATAAAAACGACTATAATCATCCTTAGGAGTTTCACCTGTGTTACAGAAAAACAGTTTCTCATACCTGCATAAAAAATTGTCTGTACATACAATACTGCCTCACTCCATATCTAAATACTAGCTTCCGCCAGCGGTTTCACCCGCTTCCCCGTGGGAACTACTGCGCGCAACCGGATATAAAGTAGCCTATAACCTTCCTCGATAAATGGGCTATCTAACACTGAAATAATTTTTCAAATCGGACCAGTAGTTCCTGAGATTAGCGCGTTCAAACAAACAAACTCTTCAGCTTTATAATATTAGTATAGATTAAAGTCAACTGGCTCAACCAGTCTGCTGTGACAGATATTCATCCAGACACAGGAAACTTCTGCATTAATTAAGTAAATGTACATTATGCTAATTTTGCTAATCAGTTCTCTAGTAACTATAGTACAAGCTCTGCTTAGTTTGGGACTATATAACTTGTGTATATTTTTGTGAGGAATATTATAGAATGGGAACTAATTTTTTGAGCTGTTATTTAAATATTCGAGATGTTATTATGATCAGTTGAAAAACATATTGAGCAGTTATTTAATTTAATGGCGGTTGATTAATTATTGTGACAGTAAAACATGGACAGTAAAAAAAAACAATTAGATGGGTTATTTTATCATACAATGTCAATTCTAAAAATAATTGATCAGTCCAATAATAGAATGAGCAGTAAAAATGATGGAATGAGCAGTTCGATAAATAGTTCAGCAGATCATAGCGAGGGAACTCCGTTTCGTCACCTACATTTTTATTTCCGAAATTCATTATCCGTAACAAGTTTGTCATAAACTAGGTTTTAATGGCAAAAACGAATCGCTGTAAATCCGACTCCACGTAGTCTTGTCTGCCCTACCCCTAGAGTGTAATTCAAAATCGCGTAGGCGCGGAGGGGCGAGGCGGGCCGCGAGTTGAGGAGCAGGTGGTTGTAACACTCGCCACCGCGGCTGAGGCTGGCCGGCGCAGCCGGCCAGCAAGCCGAAGCTGCGGTGGTGAGCGCTAAAGCTATCTGCGACGATAAACTCGCGTGGAACCGCCGGAGCCCCGCAGCGCCGGAGCCGTGACAGAAATCATGCCTGCTGCATGATGCATGCTTGATTGCATGTTGCCTGCTTGCTTGCATTTTACTACCTCATTGTTTATAGAATTGCTTAGAATGAGATTTCTTACCGACAAATTCCGATTTGTTACTGCCCACACGTAACTGCTCATTTAATCATTTTTACTGCTCATTTAATTATTTTGCTGCTCAGTTATATATTCACTGATCCATTTTATTATTTTTTATTACTCATTTTTGTATACTTTACTGCTTAGTTTTAACTGCTGAAATAGTTATTAAACTTGCCATTTATAATTTTTAAACTTACCAAAACTGCTAATTACAACTGCCCCGTTAAATGAGTGCCTTATAGTAAGTATGATAGACAGAATAAATGTATGTATGAATGGAATGTTGCTTGGAAAGCCACAATGTACAGACGACAGCACATCAAGTTACCACAATCTGTCAAATTTCTGCAATAAATTTTCAACCTTATTACAATAGTGGAAGGTAGATGTTCGATTGGTAAAATTTGACAGATTGGTATACATTGACCTGCCGTTATCTGTACATGTTGAGGTAGGTACTCTCTGAATATGGGTGAAAATATGATAAATTAATATTATTTAATGTAGTACAATATTCCTACTTGTTAATCCAGTACATTAAAATAAGGATAATTTATAACATTATCCTGTCTACATTGGAATTTCTAAAGAATTTACTAAAATTATATTTTTGCTATCTGCAGACAGTTGGCAGGTTAAAACCTAAAAGTACTGTAGTTATTGTATAATCAAATTATATTTCTTTATTTTAATCTATACTAATATTATAAAGCTGAAGAGTTTGTGTTTGTTTGAACCGCCAATCTCAGGAACTACTGGTCCGATTTGAAAAATTCTTTCAGTGTTAGATAGCCCATTTATCGAGGAAGGCTATAGGCTAATTTTTATCCGGGTGAACTTAAGCGTTCCCACGGGATGCGGGAGAAACCGCTGAGAGAAGCTAGTTAAATTATTAAATTATATTTCTATACTTTAATACATTATATTACTTTAATTAGTAAAAATCCACTTTCACATACACAGCAATCTATTTATACCACAAACATTAAACATTATGTGTTTAAAACCCGAAGATATTTATGAAAACATTTTAACTTACCCACAAATATTATGCAATACTAAATAGAATGCAATGTGTAATCTCTTAAGGCCGTTCCCAATATCCTATCTATCTGTTGATTTGCTTACCGGAGATAGAATTTTGACATTAGCTCCATGCATACAAGTAATGTCAAATTCCTATCTCTAGTAAGTAAATTGATAGATAGATACTGGGAACGGCCGTAAGAGATCGATTACACATTCGAAATATTAGATTCTTGGCATATTTTGAAACTTGTATCTATTAATTTGTAACTTATGTGGAGAGAAAATTAAAAAAAAAATAGAAAACCCAAGTGCGAGTTGGAGTCGCGCACGAAGGGTTCCGTACCATTATGTATGAAAAATTTACAAAATACAAAGTACAAAAAACAGACAGACAGACATGCCGAAACTCTAAGGGTTCCTAGTTCACTACGGAACCTTAAAAAAGATAGGTTATTGAATTCCGCAGTAAAAAACCCCTGTTTAAGTGGACCCCACCTACTTAAGGTTCGGCCGACCATTAGGCTTTTTAATGTCGAACGTGGAACTATGCTCAACGCTCAGAGTTGCGTCATAGCAATCTCATGGTGCTCTAGAAAGAGTTCGTATAATTTATGGCTTCCCTTTATGTCCCTAATCCTTAATAGCTTATCATTTATCCAACGAATTTGGGTTAAAGGACCATTGACGAAAGTAGTGATATTTCGTCAATGTAGGACAGTAGTTTTCGCTTCTTCTAGAGCGAGATATCTAGGTACTTAGTATCCATACCAATAGTATACCTAAATCTGAAGAGTTTGCTTGTAAACGTTTTTATAAATAAATAGCCGTTTTCCCGCGATTTCAACTGCGTCCCGGGATAACTTCGTCTCGTACCTGTATGTAATTCTGAAATAGTCTAGTTACCCAGAATTTTTCAAATCGGGTCAGTAGTTTCGGAGCTTTCAAGGTACAAACAAACAAATAAAACATGTTTCCTCTTTATTAGGTACAGTAAAGACTACTGGACCGATATAAAATAAATCGTTCAGTGTGATATCTCCCATTTATCGAGGAACGCTACCGGCTAGACTTTTTATCCGGGTGCGCTAAGTAATCTTTACGAGACACGGGCGAAATGACAAAGAATCTAGAACTTCATAGAAAGACTAATTTATCCCGATAAGGATCAATATTCAGTCCTTTGAACCGGGCATTCACCCGTTCCATTTCGCCAACAAAAATAAAAAATAACAAGAACAGTTCTTGGCAGCCTAGTTGCTTCATGAACTTGAATGTGACGCGGAAGAATTGTTTGTCTGTACTCCAAGTTATATGATGTTAAGTTTTCTTGGCACATTTCCAATTTTCCCCCTATCCCAGCTAAGTAAAGGTCGCATAAAGTTTTTAGCCTTGAATGGTAACATTGCACTGCCAAGGTTTTATTATAGAAGAATTTATTATTAGAAATATCAGACGCTTTATACCAATATGAATTTACTAACTTGGATTTGTCCATTTGTTAATATAATAAAAGCTTTTAAAAAATGGCCTAACTTATTTTCAAAGAAGATACATTAAATCTATACTTCTTTAAGAAGACACATTAATATTATGAATAGGGCTACTGAACTGATTGAAAAAGTTCTTTAACTGTTTGAAAGCCACATTAACATGGGTTATATTTTATCTAGGTACGAGAATTAGTTTTCAAGGAACATGCATGGGTGATACCGCGGGATATAGCTAGTATCTAAAAGCAACGAATATGTGCAATAGATAGATACACGTAGCAGACATTATTTATTTTCTTCCAACTTCAACACACCAATAAGACCAGCTAACCCATATGATTGTACACAGTTGTTCAGTATGCGACGCCCAGCTATCGACGTGGTACTTCGAGAAGGCAGGCCTGCTGTTCTGCCAGAGCGACTACTGGGCGCGCTACGGGGAGACCTGCCAGCAATGTGCACAGGTATGGACGTCAATCATTTGCCTACCCTTTTCTTAACTATGGAGTCGGTTTTCTGACTTGTTCAACCCTGCAACCCTTTGGTAAGATGGGTTGTCAGAATTTCTGGCATCTGACTCCCCGTAACGACTGCCAAAGATGTATTAACGACAATGTATAACAAAGATGATTACTTCAAGATTTTTTGCCACTTTGCCCACGGAGCATCCCTTGCACAACTACCAACTTTTTCTAAGGTTTGTACGTCGTTTCTAAATGGTTTTGTTTTGTGCGTTACATATGTTGTTATATGGGATTGCCATATGAAAACGTATAAAAGTTAGCTCCCAGTTGCTGCAACAGTTGCTCCATGTGCAAAGCGCTTAAGCCTGGGTTGCTCGATTTAACTTTAACTATAACCTAACCTTACCGGCCGTCAAATGGCCGCCCATTGGTCATATAGTTTGGCCGTCAAACATTTGGCCAATTTTTCGTCCTGTTAAGGTTAAGTTAAAGTAATAAATTAGACAATTTATTCTTGATTGAAATAACCCGGGTATACCAGGTGATAACGGGTCCGGTGATGTCGGCGGGCGAGCACCGGTTCCACCCGGAGTGCTTCGCGTGCGTCGCCTGCGCCGCACACATTGAGGACGGGGAGCAATATGCCTTGCTCGACCGCTCTAACCTGTACTGGTACGTACTTGATACTGTTAGGTAGGTATAACAGAAAGCTGATTAAATTCAGAAGTCACTAAAGAAAAATATTCAAATTGCAATTGGCTGCCCAGCACCCCTGCCTCTATAAATTCACAATGTCATAAACATGTTTTATTGGTCGGGCACCCCGGATTTGTTTAAGCCCCTATTTACTACATATGTATCTACTTTTGTCGATAAAAGTTAAGGAAAATAATATTTTGCCATTTTCCGATAAAAATATATTTTTCCCTTCTTATTTAATGCTAAAGAAATTATGCGATTCCCCCCCATCTAGCCCAAAATGTGCACCCATGAACGACGAACATGACGAACATTACGAACTAAGTATAAAGCTAAATAAGTATGGTATATTTGTAGCGGCAACTGCTACAGCAACTCTTCCCGTCCGGTGTCCCACTCGATCCGCGTGGTGGAAGTGCCACCCGCCGTGCTACGTGTCACGCACACGCCGCCAGCCACCATCACTGTTAAAGAGTAAGTGTTATTTATAACATTATTTACATAATTCGGTAACCATTTTATGTATAGTTCACGCTAAATAACTTTGCTATTTTCACTCCCTGCGCATTTGTCTATGCTTGTCCCAACTTGGGTACTAATAGACTTAGTCAAATGAAAAAAACATGCGCATTGGGGCGTTAAATGACTAACGTCAGAATTGCAAAGTCATGTGACGTGAACAATAACTGGGTTTGTGATAAATGTACTAAAACAAAGTCAGACTAGAAATCAGATTTAGAAAGATCGCGAGAAAATTCTGCGGGGTTCTCAATTATTTTTGCGGGAGGTTAAAAGCTGAAAGCTTATATTACTATACTAACATGAGTTACGTGTTCTAACGGGTAGCTTTTCATTGTCATTTTAACCTTTGCGCCATTCTGCCAGCTCCTGAGGTCCAACTCCCAAAATTGCTGTAAAATTGACTAGAACAAGTTTTAGTCTTTTGGCAGTCTTTAGTCTTTAGTAGTTTTTTGGCGTTTAAGGCTGGGTTGCTCGATTTAACTTTAATATAACCGGCCGTGAAATGGCCGCCCATTGGTCAACTTGATGATTAGACAGCTGTGTAACCAAAGGACGGCCATTTCACGGTTGGCTAAGGTTAGGTTATAGTTAAAGTAATTAAATCAAGCAACCCAGCCTTAATCGTGTCTCATTGCATACCATCCTGCGGGGAATTTCTACGAAATATACCTACAAATATTTACTTGATAAAAATTTTAGCTTATTCATAAAAATATATTCCATTCCAACTCACTCAGAGTACTCTAACACACACTAACACACTAAACCTACGTAGCGGGCGCTGCGGCGGCAAGCTGTCGGCGGCGGCGCGCGCGATCCTCCGCGCCGTGCTGTCCGTCTGCATACAGCTCACGTGCCATAGGTACTGTAGTGTGCTGCATGATAGCTTGGTACAACTTAGTGTGATGATATGATAGCGTTAAAGCGTATAATCAATAGTAGAGCGAGTGACGAATTTACGAAAATTTGGACGTAAAATAATACAATTTATCTCCCGTTTAGAATCCTACTAAAGTTTATAAACTTCCTAGTAAATTGATAAACTTACGGATCTTGTTATTTTCCGGTGACACATACAGCTCACGTGCCATAGGTACTATGGTGTGCTGCATTATAGCTTGGTACAGCTTAGATATGTATGCTAGGCCCAAAAAGTCTCAATTTAGACGAGTAAAATGTTACTTTCAAAAATGATACTTTCAACTTTTGAAAATGTAACTTTCAAGTTTTAAAAATGTTGCTTTCAACTTTTAAAAATGTTGCTTTCAACTTTTAAAAATGTTACTTTCAACTTGAAAAATGTTAGTTTTAACTTTCTCAAATATAATTTTCAACCCTTAGAAACCTTCCTTTTAACTTTCACAATTTGTGTAGAACAAAAAGTACATGTTCACACTTCAATAAATACTTATGCAACTTATTCAAATCAAAAGGTATACGTAAGCAATTTTGAAATCATGATTAGATCAATCAAAATCTTCCCAAATGAAAACTAGAATGAATTTGTAGTTGAATAAATGCTGCGGTCTGTACAACTACATAGCATGTGTTGGATTTTGACGTAGATCGCTTCGTAGTGTTTTGTTTCTTCTTTGTAGTAGTTAGTTTGTTTGCCTTTCCTTACCTATTCATCTTGGAGTCATTTGTTTTCAGTGATGGATGTGATTTTCCCGCCTATGCAAATGAAATGTAAAGAAAAATTATGCTTATATATCAAAATGTTCATGGCACCAGATGTTATTAGATTACTATATCAAAGTGACAGTTGTAGTAAATTAAAAGCGTCAGACAAACGTAGTTATTCCTGCCTACACAAAACTGGTAAAGAAAAACCTACCATTGCCATTTGTCAATTATACAAAAGAAATAATTTATCTGAATGTAAGAAAGTTGAAAGTCTGTCAGAATGAACAATGAGTAGTGACAAACAAATGACTGTATTGATGTTATGACTATGTCGCGATAGTCACAATCAACTGTTGATATTCCAACATTTCATTCACAATGTTTCCTTATGTCCGAAGCCATTATAATATACTTTTTTATTACTAGGTAATGGTAAGTTAGGCCCTTTTGCATAGTGCCGGTTCGTTTATTTTTAGTTTGCGCAATTTTGCGCAAAATTATATGACTTTGCGCAGTTTTTAAAAGAATTGACCTAATCACATTGCTTAATGAATATAATTTATTTCATTTACCCCTTTACAAGCACTTATGAACGACATAAATAAAATTAATTATTAAAGTAGCTTCCTATGGCGAAAAACGTGCATCAAACTCCATTGTAGCTTAATTTTTAAATTAAGTACACACAAATTATTTATTTATTTATTTATTTATTTACACACACAACCTTACATCTACCATTACAGGACGTGCCTAATGCGGCAGATAGGTTCTTATTGTCTAAAACACTAATCAAAAACTTAACACATAAATCACAAATCAACATATTCTATACTACTATTTACTTATTAACTAAATTCGTAACTTATCACCCTATAAGCGACTACAGTGAAGTCATTCAGCGAGCACGTAAATAAATCCAGCTGGTTGGCTATGGCATTAAGCGTGCGCACGGCGCGCGTCAGCGGCGCCCGCTGCAGTAGGTTGGTGCGCGCGCGCGGCACCTCCAGCAGCGGCGGCCGTCGCCGTCGCCCCACGTACTCATCCGGTACACAAAAGCGGATTTCGACCAGGATCTCAGGGTTACATATTTTACCACGTAACACCTTAAATAAATACAAGGCAAGTGCCACTTCTCGTCTCGTCTCCAGTTTAAAATATCCTACCATGCCCAACACAAAAAGTGTCGGGTAAAGTAACGGATAACCTGGGTACACCCCATAGTACTTTAAGTA
>NWSH02000085.1:10719725-10730186 GCA_002382865.2 Heliothis virescens
ATAGCGACTCAAAGCTCTCTTTCCACTGCGCCAACTCTTCTTTCTTCCTTTTACTTTAGTTTTAATTGAAAACACATAGTTGAAAACACTCTTTGATGACCTGAAAAAAATAAAAAAAAACCAGGCCAGCAGAATCTCGCCCCCATTTTAGAAAAAGATGCCATTATTTGCTTGATCCCATCAACCCTACATGTCTTCCGCACTGGGTTGTGTCGTTACTCGCTGTGCAGCGTCCATGATGACGACCTATGCCTGTCAGTAGACGTGACTTAGAGACGCGGCGAAGCTGGCTCCACATCGGTGGGCCCGATGAATCAGGCTCGATGGTTTCTTTCGCTCTGAGACCGATCAACGAACTCGTACTTGTGGCCAAAAGAACCAGCCTTCTTTACCTAGTTTTCTAGCTCCTTGATCTGCTCAGGCTAGTTCTTGCGGATCCTCTTGCTCGCTCTGTTAGACCTGAAAAGTTTACAGGTCTTTCTTTTTATTTTATTTTTTTCACTTTATATAAAACTATACGTACCATTTAACAATCATTTACACTTCAATAGACACGACACTCCACCGGCAATTGTCCCCCATGGATCATTGGGATAGTGTCTCCGTTCTCCCAGTCCTAACACGATGCAGCTAGAAGAACCCGAGTTGTTTGACATAGACACTATTAGCACCTGCCTGTATGCACCCCAATTCCAGCTTCCAGCGAAGGCAACGCCGATACCCCCTCTGGTACAACTGGTGTCGGTCAAGACTGCTCGGCTAGCTTCCGAAATACACCAACCGCTTACGACGTACTTCCAGAGATGTCAGATCGACGAGCTGACGCGCTCACTCGGCGCGCGACGAGCCACAGCCAATTATGATAGCCCTTCCGAACACACGGACCACCCATAACCTTAGCTTTACAGGTCACTGATCACCCAGCACCGGACCCGACCCGCAGCCAACTTTGCGAAGCTTTATTATCGATCGATCGCGCGGCAGACGTTCAGCCACCGGACGCACTCCTAAAGTATTTTACATAATTTCATACGCGTTCCTAAAACAACCCCAATACCCTTTCGCAGGACACTACCCTAATTCAATCTAACTTGACTCAGCCGTTCACTCCTACACTCATACGTGTAACAAACAGAACCCAAAAAAAGTCTCCTCATGCCTAATTTATTAAAAAAAAATCATCACCTAACTGCTAATAGGCTTTTCGACACATGACGATTAACTTCAGGTATAGACAATTACCACATGTCGCGCCTTATCTGAGCGCTTTGTGCAATATTCGTGTTGGGGCCCATGCGGACCAGGTGTCGTGGCCCCCGGCTGACCGACACCACCCGGTCCGGCCAGGCTTGAGAGCACACGCGAGAGTATTATTCGTACGTTCGATCGCCGCTGAACGGAAGTCTACCCTTTCGACCTCAGAAAACTAAATATAAATCTTACTAATTTATAAATAGCTGAAGATTTGTATGGTTTGATCTTCTGTAAAACACGCTAAATACCAGGAATGACTATCCGATTCTTGAACCAATGTTTCAGTCGTTTACGAAGAAGATTTTACGAGGAAGATCGCTATCTAAGTTATCCGTGCCTGCGAGTAGGTTCCCACGGACGCCTGGAACCCTGCATGAAATAGATATAAATAATAATAAAAAGAACATACTAGTTTCTTATTGTTTCTAAAACGACTCTCTCTGACCACCACTACAACATGTGTATAGATCTAATCCACATTACTCATACTTACTAGCTAATTCCCCGCCGTTTCACGCGCGTCCCGAGCACTATTCCCGTACCACGACAATAACTATGGCCACGCGATGGTTACTCGGGCAATTCATTACTACAGCACCCAGCGCGTTGCCTTACCTCAACCAGTGAACAACATCAGGAGCACTTCCTTCAAACTTCCGCGATCCAGTGTGTTCTCATACACGAGTACGCAAATCCGTTAATATAGTAGAGAAACTCTCTTATAAATCCAAAACTAAAATAGGTATCTCATTATCTATCTTATTTTATTTATCTACACGACACACCCTTAACAACTTATCACATCGTACAGAACGTGCCTAATGCCGCATACACTTTAGTATTTATTCTAATGGCACCACACCAAGATAAATACCTTAAGCACTATAATAAATACCAATAACATAATCCCACTACATAGCTATTAACGAGACCTCAAATCATCTTAATCTATATGCACACCCTATCCAACGACATATAAATACAGTATCCTCCCCGAAGGAATTATCCTTAGCTTAGCACTACAAAATCCACTGGCTGGCTAGGCATTTTAAAGCAGGGCGCACGCGCGCGTAGGCGTCAGCGGCACAGCCCCGCAGAGTTGGTACGCGCCGCGCGGCACCTTCCTAGCACGCGCCGTTCCCGTCCCCACCACTATCCGACACAAAAGGGATTTCGACCAGGAATCTCAGCTACATTATTTTCCCACGTAATACCTCTAAATAAATACAAGCAAGTGCCACTTCTGTCTCTTCCTCCAGTTTAAAAATATTCCACCGAGCCCACACAAAAAGTGTCGGTAACAGAACCGAAACCTGGTACACCCATAGTACTTTTAAGTAGAGAAATCTTGCAAAAACTTATTATTAACATTCTCTTAAACATGAATTTAATGCCTCACTAGCCCCAGACGCTACCACTGATATCGAGGACTTCTAACCAGCAGCATCATAAAGAACTATTTTAAGAGCTCAATATGTTAACTCATGCGCTTGAGTCTTAAAATAAAACCTAAATTCTATCTAGAGCCCATGCACTATACAACTACATGTTTCCTAAAACTTTAAATCAGTTGAAAAACAAATTCAAGTCTCTTACTCCTCGACTCTTTTCAACGTTTCCCTCCGTCATACCGTATTTTGGAATTTTTCGGTGGTTGCGGCAGGAGTGAAACATCACTGAGCACGTGGACGATATTAAAATAATTTATTTTCCCTGTCTCCATTTGTACTTTACTAATATTCTTCTTGACAACTTCTTGATCATGAGTCCTCACTACGCACATTTCAATCATCAGCAAAAATACACAATAATATCCCTGCACCGCTGCCGGCAAATCATCCATCATCAGTATGAAGAGTAGGGGCCCCAAATTACTGCCTTGACTTACGCCAGACCTCGTATAATACGGCTCAGAAAGCTGTCCGCCACAGTCGACAAACTGACGTCTGTCCCGCAAGTAACTTGCAAAGAACTTAAGGGTATGAAGTGTGCAACCCTTGCCAGCTAACTTCAAGAGCAGAACATCGTTGTCGACTGTGTCGAAAGCTTTTCTGAAGTCGAAATAGGCAACGTCAACCTGTAGTCCTGCATCGACCGCCGGAACTAAACTAGACATAAGATGCAGTAGATTACCTGATGTTCCCCGACCTGGCCTGAAACCATGTTGAGCGTCTGTCAGGTGGGCCTTAAGTTGTTCATACAAGGTATTATGTACCGCAGCCTCGAATACTTTTGCTGGTGAAGAGAGGACAGCGACAGGTCTGTAGTCGCTAGCCTCTGTTCCACCACTACCTTTAGGTACGGGTACCACACGAGTAAGTTTCCACGGTTCTGGGAATGTTGCCGTTTCAATGCATTTGTTAAATATATGTACCAATGGCTCACACAAAACTAATCGACAATCTCTCAACACGAACGGGGGTATACCATCTGGCCCTACTGAGCTCTTCGGCGGCAGACGAGCGAGCGCGCGACGCACCGCGCCCTCCTCTAGCCGGCCGAGGTGCGCGCGCCCTGCGCTCGGTGCCGCCGCAGCGCTCGCCGTCTCTGCATCTAACGCGGCGGCCTCTGGGTTATACACAGAATGAAAATAACGTGCAAATTCATTGGCGCATTCTTTATCTGAAAGGTCCGTACCGTTTTTAACAATTCTGTAGTTATTATAATTACCTCTTTTTGATCTAACATAACTCCAAAACGCTTTAGGGTCTGTCTCTAAATGGTCTTGCACGCGGTCCCGGTAACGATCGTGAGCCACCAAGGTATCGGCTTTGACCTTTGCCCTACATAAAGAAAACGCTTGATAGTCGCCAGCAGATTTACTTGACTTATATTTTTTATGAAGAGTATATTTCAATTTAATATTACTAATTATATCTGGGGTGTACCATACTGGGTATGTATATCTAGATTTCTTGCATTTTTTCTTTTTGATGGGTACGCAAGCATCAAAAACGTCATTAATTTTAGTGTAAAAAAAATCTAAAGCTAAGTTAGGGTCATTCAGAACATANTACATCTACAATACTACACAGCATGGGGACAAGGTGTTCCGCTTAGTAACGTACGCTACGACCACTCAACGCAAACTCCCAACACAGACTGACTCCTCTCACCGAGCCATCTCACAAGTGCGCGCGCTCTCACTAGCGCCCCCAACGCACGTCACGCAAAACTAATACTGAGCTCTGATTGGCTGTCGTCATAGCGCGTCACCGGCCTACAACCAATCAGCAAGCAACGTATGCTACCAGCGTTACACCAGAGATGGCGCCACTTCCATCTCTAGTCCACCAAAACTAAACTAGGTGGCGCTATTCTAAGTAATTTTAATTAGATGACGCTAGGCGCCGTCATATACAACACAACAAACAAATAAGAACCTATTTTGACGATAAATCGAAACACACAAAAATTCAAACATGTGTTTGTTTACATCTACGTCATCAAGTGTCGATACTCGCCTCAACTCAAATCGCGGTGTGGCCACTAAAAGCACGCCGCCCTGCTTCCGCCCATCCGTTCGATCGCATCTAATAATCGGATACCCGGGTAGCGTAATTTCTGCGTCCCGAATCGACTCGTTGCAGCCGGTTTCCGTTACAGCAAATATATCTGTACCCGAGGACTCAAGAAGAGACAAGAACTTTGAAGTTTTCGTCCTCAATCCTCTGACATTTTGATAANCAATCCTCTCACATTTTGATATAAAATGCTGATGTCATTATTGGCTTTGTGGTTCTGATAACCCAGATTTCGTTGAGCGGCGAAACCAAATCCATTCGCTATATTCAACGTTTAGCGGCCACATGTCAGGATTACAGATCTTTTCAAAGCTCCCTTCGTTTACTCCTACTCTGAAAGAAGCGTAGTCTCTTTCCGTTTTTTGTTTCACTTTCTCAACTGTTATTTCCGCATTTACACCTAACACGCCTTTTACGTGCTCCTTTAAACTTTCTTCACTTGTGCTTTTCTCTAATCTCCACACATGCAGATATTTTTTACGTTCCACTACTTTCAGTGCTTTAATCTCCGTATTCCCACCTCGGTTTATCGGGTGATCTACTTTCCTCCGTCTTCTTACTTCCGTCCACTCTGAGCTTTGTTGAACATCAGGTAAATCCGCTGTGTTTCTGGCCACCGCCGCCGCGTATTCAACATTCGGCCGAGGGGTCAGCGGCGCGGGGGCGGAGGTCGCGGGCGCGACTCGCGCTGGCGCGGGTGCGCGCGAGATAATGGACTTGCCCGCTACCTCCGCATACCGTGAAGTCTTCGATGATGATGGAACTGATGATTGAGAATCAACACGATGACTATTCTCTTCAGCTATTGGCCTCTCACTTTTCAATCGTTCAATTTCGTTCTCATAAGAATTGCACTTAATGTTCGCTTCTTTCAGTTCTTGTCTTAATTTACTATTTTCAAGCGCCAGAACAGCAACTGTTTCTTTAATTTCTTTTAACATAGTTGACTCGAAAGCACTAATTTTTGTCATAAATACTCTACTCACTTTGTCAATCACCTCATCCAAAGACGACAGATTTTCTATAAAAGGCTGAATAGACTCCTTGTGTTCGGAGACAGCAGCAGATCCACGTACTGGTGTGTCGTCAGTGACCCGGACCCGCTGGGTTACATTGGCACAGGCATCACATTTGAAAGTACGTTTTGCCTGGCCTTCTTTAAAAGCAACCGTGGTTATGTTCACACATTTGTAATGGTAACCCGTTTTGCATCCATTACATTTGATGACCTCTCCAGCATCAGCCTTTAGGTTACAAGCACCACAAATCATTTTTCAAATAATTTTGTAAACAACACTGTGCGAGAGAGACAGCGCTAGCTAGTCCGTTCGGGAGTGAAAGAGCGCGATGCGATGTTTCGCGCCACCCGCACGCAATTGTTATTGTCACCGGCGCGTCTGCACTTGCTTGCACTCAATACAATGATAAAAATGCTAGAAATAACTAATTTTAACACTGTACTCCATAGTCCACAGATGTATTGACGTAAAATATTCAGTTTTTATGCATTTTTATAACTTCGAACCAATTAAATTAATAAAAAATAAATATTTCCGAGAGCAACGCGTCCCCACTACTCGGCGCGTTCCGGCGTAACATTATTATTAACATTAAGTATACACAGTAAACTGTGTGCATATTTTAGACAGCACACGGGTCTTACTCGCGATGAAATTATAAAGGTTTACGATACCTCTTTTCTCCCGACGTTTCGACCGAATTGCACTACTACTACCCGTGACCACGGTCGGTGCAATTCGAAAGTTTAAAAACATTTAAACTGTGTTGTTCATTCCCGAACCCTGAATTTTTCCTTTACAGATAAAAGTAAGGTGTTTCTTCAAAAGTTTAATGAATTTCCTTGTTATCCTGTAATGACAATTTGTGCACACGGCTTTACTAGAGTAAGTGACCCGTGACTCAGTATAGTGACGAATGGTATACTTATTAATGTTTATAAATAGGTTCCTGATAACTCGGTCACGTTCGACTGATTTATTATAATTAAAAAATATAAATAATTTAGATTTCTTGAGCTTGTGGCTAATTAACAGTGCCTAGATCGATCGATAAGGATAACTACCGTTTGTCGCAGTCAGTTCGTGGATGGGTGACCATTTTCTCATAATGAGTTCCTCCGTGTCACTTCAACATCTTTGGCAGTCTTTACGGGAAGCCAGAAGCCAGAAAGTCTGACAACCAGTTTTACCAATGGGTTTCGGAATGTACGTTAAATTGATTGACCACGACTGGCATTTGAACAGTTGTGGCAATCGTTACGGGAAGCCAGAAGCCAGAAAGTCTGACAACCAGTTCTACCAATGAGTATCGGGTGCCCAGGGTTGAGAAGGTCAGATAGGCAGTCTGGTACTTGGCTAACTTCCCAATCATGGGAATAGGATCTAAATTTCTGCCATAAGTCTCAATCTATGTCCAGATCAAATTTCAACACAATAGGTTCAGCAGTTTGGACGTGAGAGCTCAAAAGCAACGACTATTTATTAATTTTAATGCACCATATTTTAATGCAAAATCCGTATGAATTTACAAAACTAAGTGTTTTTTCCTTTGAAGAGTTTCCTCAATGTCAGTCTGATGGACTAAATGAAAACAGCTCTCATAAGTAGGAATGTGAAGGACATCATTTCCCATTATACATTTCATCTGTTTTCTGAGGTAACTACTTCCCACACCCGGATAAAAAGTATGACCGTTTCCAGTTTACCACTTCACAACATTCCAAATTCCATCTCAGTCTGCTTAGCCGTAGGTATCAATGTAGGAGAGGAGAAAGAAAGGGAGCGTTTCAAAGTGTCATAAGTCTAAGACAGGAGGTACACGATTAGTCTGGCGTCAGTCCAGTCCATCAGTCTGGTCAGAATGATGGCAGAATGATCGTGTAACCGGTTGATTGACGGACTGATGGTCCAAAATATACCGTGTTTTTTGTCTGTCAGTCTTTCTTCAGTCTGAGACTGATGCCAGTTTGACGCCAGACTGATCGTGTAACCCCTGTCTAAAATATTACAATGGTTACTTGTTTTATAAAAGTGACGTAGACATACTCATCATTACATTATTTCACACTTTGGTAGCATTCAGTAGTCGAATGTTTTCCTCCGCGTCCTGTGGCTCGTTTTAATCGCACGACAGTGTAATAATTTTACGTATAAAATGGTGTGAGTGTTCATGAAGTGGTTTTAACATGGTGACTGTGAATTTCAGGTAGATTTCTGAAAAAAATATTTTTTCAAAACTTTGAATTAATTTATTCATTTTGTGAACATAGGGGATTACAGGTGTTGTTCAATATATTTATTAACTAGCTTCCGCCAGCGCTTTCACCCGCGTCCCGTGGGAACTACACTGCGCACCCGGATAAAAAGTAGCCTATAGCCTTCCTCGATAAATGGAGTATCTAACACTGAAAGATTTTTTTAAATCGTACCAGCAGTTCCTGAGATTAGCGCGTTCAAACAAACAAACAAAGTCTTCAGCTTTATAATATTAATATAGGTGTACGAACCATGTCCCGCGGATAGGTATACAAAGTCAGTATTAGAATGTTAATAATATAATTTTAGCGGTTTCTTCGTATAAGTGAAGTGCTTTCTATAGGGAAAATGGTTTGTAGATTTGTTTGTGGTGTCCTCTTTGCATGGTAGTAGTTTAATGCTTTTAATATGTAACAATTTTATAGTTATTTGCCTGCCGTAGTTTTTAGTTAAGTTCCTTTGTTATCAAATGCATCCTTTGTCCTTATTTAGGAAATATGTAGCATCCTGATATATGAAACTGTGCTTACTTACGTAGATTTAATTGTAAGTGTATGTACTGTTTATGAAGTGATATACAGTGTAAATGAAGACACAAGACCGCTCATGACTGTGGATTAACCAATGTTTAGTTCCAAAATCTTTCATAGTATACTTATGTAATTATGTAACTTGCTGCAAGCCAACCCCAACTTAGTTGGGAAAAGGTTAAGCAAATGATATTGACTTATATAACTACTGACAACGTTGGCCACTCTAACAACTCCCAAGTCAATAATTTAAAGACCAATTTAGGTGAAATTTAAATTATTTACATTGAAATAAAATCTAAAATCAATTGACACAACTTTCATAATTCCCTCCAATGCTCTACAATTGATTTTAGACTTTATTGACAAATGATGACCAATGACAACAACGTCGAGAATAACTTAGCAGTGACAAACCTCTACATTATAGAATCGACTCGTCATGTGGTGTGCTGACGCTGCACATCGGAGACAGGATCCTGGAGATCAATGGGACTCCCGTGAGGAACCGGCCGTTGGATGACATCGAACGCTCTCTCGCTAGGACCGACGCCGTCATACAGGTAAATATTATAATAACATAGCTACAAAATATCTATCTATAGTATATAGTAAAATATTGTAGATTTTTTTAGTGTATTTAGGCTTTTGAAACTACTTAATCAAAGCTAACTTGAATATGGGGGATATCATCAATGTCTGTATATCATAATCATATTTGCCATGTATGCCAGTCCCAAAAGATACCAGTAACGGTCGATAAAAATTTTAGCAGTATTTTCCTGCCTTTTACAGCAAATAAAATACACAATCCATTTTTAATTTAAAGTTTTATAGAAACCTGCAAATAAAAAAAACTGTAACTTTAATTCCTATTAAAAAAACTGCTTCTATATTTCAGCTAACCATAGAACATACGCCAGACACAAACACGAAACGCACACAAGCAAACACACAGTTGCACGCACACACACAAACCGACGACGTTAAGGCCACGCAAGACAAACCAGCCAACTGTGAACGCAAGACTATCACCAAAGAAGACAAGACTCCCACTGACAGGGAAGGCAAGAAAGAGAGACTGTTTAAGAGGAAGGGAGGAGAGGATGCGGGGAGGTGGGTCAATAAGAGGAGACAGACGCCGTCATCACCCCTTTTGGGGGATAAGGAGAAGAGTAGCAGTATGTCTAAGTTGTTGGATGCGTGAGTATAGATTTGTGTACTTATTAAATTGCTACAGGGGGGAATCTTTTTGTCAAAATGTGTTTCGCCTACTTTAGAAATTACAATCTCATGTAGAACTGTTTATTGTGGCGTGGAAAATTTGCTATTCAGCTGAAATTAGACTTGTTAAAGTCGATAGAGCAATTCTGGATATATACTGATAAAAATATACAGACGTCTGAAGTTAAAAAAATCTCAATTTTTAGAAGTCCGTTATTAGTTAAGAATGTTATGAATGGCCAAAGTTTTGGAACCCTGGAACGATATTTTGACTTTTAGTAACCTTTGACTTACCCGTAATTTCTAATCTTTATCTTCATTAACCGACTTCCCAAAAAGGAGGAGGTTCTCAATTCGACCGTATCTTTTTTTTTTTTTTATGTATGTTCACCGATTACTCGAAGATGGCTGGACCGATATTCAAAATTCTTTTTTTGTTTGAAAGGGTGTTCTTCACAGGTGGTCCCATGGTAAGGAGACCAGGATCTGATGATGGGATCCTGGAGAAATTGAGAGAACTCTTCAAATTTCGTACGCTTTTTTACGTCGATGATACTATAACAGTCGGCCCGACTGTCACTGTGGGTGGGTATGGGTATTAAAGATATAGTTTTATTTTAGAGCCGAAAACTGAAAAGCATAAAATAAAAAAAC
>NWSH02000085.1:10732357-10749914 GCA_002382865.2 Heliothis virescens
CAAAAAAACACTGAAAGGGATAAAAAAATAAAACTTTTCACATGGCTCTAGAAGTCGGTGGCAAAATAAACACATTCAACAGACCTGCAGACACCGACTTCTAGAGCCATGTGAAAAGTTTTATTTTTTTATCCCTTTCAGTGTTTTTTTGTGAAGTCGGTTTTGTTTTTTAATATAATATTTCCATAAAGCAGCGTGGATGGATCAGAACAAAGCGGAGTACTATGCGACCTGAGCCGCGCGCGGTCCTTCCGCGCCGAGCCCGCGCCCGGACAGAAGGTGTTCCGCGCCTGCGATCTGCTGCAGGTAAGAACATACTTAGACATGTTAAAATATCTAGTTATACTAGTCAATGTTGCAAGTTAAGCAAAAAGCATAGTCTTGCGATTTTCTCGAAGTCATTTTCAGGATATTTTTAGACGATAATCGTCTTAAGACCATGTTTTATAATATGATACCTACATGCAATTTAAATTTTATCTGGGACAATTCGAAGCTGCTAACCAATTTTGATACTTGAATTATTCAACAATTTCAAATCCACAGTTCCAAAATTATACGGCTTGTTTTTCTTTTTTTTTTATTCGGCACGATTTTTATTCTACACATTCTTCCTACAAATTAAATGATTTTCTGAGATAATAATGAATAATATATGAAATATTTACTGTGCAGGGCGAGCTCCTAGGCTCGGGGTTCTTCGGCGAGGTGTACAAGGTGACGCACCGCGACACCAACGAGGTCATGGTGCTCAAGCAGCTCTACCGCCTCGACGAGGACGCGCAGAGGAACTTCCTCAAGGAGGTACGTATGTCTGCCGGGGCTGCGGGCCTGCCGGGGTGGCGGGCCTGCCGGGCTGGCGGGCCTGCCGGGGCTGCGGGCCTGCCGGGGCCGCAGGATTGTTCGAAAGGGGTACCGCAACCACCGCTGTGACCTAAAAATGAGCCGCAAAAAACAATTTGTAATATACTATCTCACTTATAATATCACCACTCTATTCGACTAGGTGGCAGTACTACGTTCATTAAACCACCCGAACGTGTTGCGGTTCGTGGGCGTACTGTACAAGGACAAGCGCCTGCACCTCGTCACTGAGTACGTGGCCGGGGGCACACTGTACCAACTGCTGCAGGTAAGTTGCATTTATTAGATAAGAAAAGCCTTTTTAGCTACCTTATTTTTTTTTTATTTATACCTAGAGGACACTCATAAATATTCTTGCCTAATATTAAATGAACTCCAGGTTTTATACATATTTTCAGTAACTATAGCTGTCCGTGTATTTTGTCTCCGATTGATGTTCTTAGATCCGTCTTGATAAGAGACTTTCACTATTTTTATTATACAGATAAATTGCAGTAAAATTTCTAGTTAGAAAATCAGACTTATTTTTTTGTTTTTGTTCCAAATAAACGATTTTTATTTTTTTATTATATGCGTAATCTAATATTGTAAAGCAGCGGTCGGCAACCTTTTGGCAGGCAAGGGCCACTAGGTAGCAAAAAAACCTAACGGCGGGCCGCACTTGTCATATTATTCCCAGAAGCCGAATGTTACTGTTGTTTTATGTGCATCTCACTTATGGAAGCACACCAATCTTTTGGATAAAATTTATAAAATTATCGGACATAAATTATTATCCATCTTAGACGACCTTCGACGACCGAGCTAGGACGAGAAGTCGGGTCTTTGGCTCTTTGCACTCCCTTCGTCAAACATAGGCACCATGTTTGATGACACCACTTTCAGACTCGCTGTTTGCCTCCGTCTGGGTGCTCCTTGCTGCCCTCCTCATCGCTGCCACTGCAGAGAAGTTCTCAACAGCCTCGGTCACCATGGCCTGTCATGCAGCCGCAGTGCGGGCCGTACACTACGGCATGCGAGCATCAACGATGTGATCCGTCGTGTCCTTGTTATCTTCGGCGTTCCAGCCGCACTTGAACCAATCGGGTTGGCACGTGACGATGGCAAGGGACCAGACGGCATGTCGCTATTTCTTTGGAAGTCGGGTAGGACTTAAGTGTGGGACGCGACCTGCGTCGACACTCTTGCGCCAACCCACCTTTCAGAACTGCGTGTTGTGCTGGCTCTGCCGCTGCACAAGCAGAGAACCTCAAGCAGCGCAAATATAGTAGTCTCATCTGTATGTTTGAGCCGTTTGAGGGGTTGAAACTCTCGGACCGTGGGGTCCGAGTGCTCATCATTTTGCCAACGAAATATCCAAGCGCCTGGATGACACTTCGCGTGACCCAAGCGCTGGTTTTCATTTCGCACAGCGGTTAAGCATTGCCATTCAACGTGGAAATGGTGCCAGCCTTTTGAGTACATTACCGAGTGACAGCGATGAGGACCAATTTTTTGATGCGCTGTATTCGATTTAAGCTCTTTAGTTAAAGTAAATTCTCTGATATATCACAGTATTGACGATACGGTTGCTTGCAGTTTGTTTATCCATTTATTTTGATATTATTAAGACATATTTACAAAACCTTCTCGGGCCGCAAGTAGGACGTTCGCGGGCCGCATGCGGCCCGCGGGCCGCGCGTTGCCGACCGCTGTTGTAAAGAGAAGTATTTATTGATAAGTTTTTAGGGGGTAATCTCCGCAACTATGGTGCCAACCCCAAGAATTCTTTAACAGGAGAAAGCTTCATTATTCCTAAATGTTTGTCTTCAGGATAGCCGAGTAGGTCTCAGCTGGCGCGAGCGAGCCCAGCTGGCGCGAGACGTGGCGGCCGGCCTGGGGTACCTGCATCGCATGAACGTCATACATCGCGACTTGAACTCACACAACTGTCTCGTTAGAGAGGTAACACATACTACACGCATTTATAAATCTATACTAATATTATAAAGCTGAAGACTTTGTTTGTTTGTTTGTTTGAACGCACTAATCTCAGGAACTACTGGTCCGATTTGAAAAATTCTTTCAGTATTAGATAGCCCATTTATCGAGGAAGGTTATAGGCTACTTTTTGTCCGGGTGCGCGCAGTCGTTTCCACGGGAAAGCGGGTGAAACCGCTGGCGGAAGCTAGTACAGTATATGTAGTACACAGTTTAGTTACAGTAGCAGTCGTTATTACACTTCCACATCAGAGCGCTTGTTAGCTGATTAAACCTGCAGCTCACTCGATAAGACCAGGAACCCAGTGGTTCGTGTTATTTTATGGGTTTGTGTGTGCCTTTAAATTTTTACCGTGTTTTTATTGTATTAATTAATCTAACCATCGTCCATCTAAGATTTTGCCAACCAGGTTGGCTCCAGTCTAACCGGATCCAACTAATAACCATTGTTTTACATGGAGCGGCTGCCTATCCGACTTCTTCAACCCAGATAAATGGGCAACCTTAGCTTTGATAAGATAGGTTGTTTGTGGTTTCTGACTACCCATAACCATTGTTAAAGATGTTCAAATGGCAGCCGGATATCCACTACTTAACGTGCCTTCCGAAACACGGAAGAACTCGATATGACAAGATGGTCACCCATCCACGGAGCGACCGCGCCAAGCGTTGCTTAACCTTATGATCGATCGATCCGTGATGCTGTTTCTTAGCCACGACCTCTTATATCTATATCAATCTATTTACATATTTATATTTCCTCAGGATAAGACGGTGATAGTAGCAGACTTCGGGCTAGCTCGTATAGTGCAGCGGACAGCCAGCAGCTCGCTCGACAGGCGACAACATCACACGCTCCGGAGGAAGCGGTATACTGTATGTACTGCCTTATATACTACCTTTATGTTCTCCCTTATGTACTTCCTTATGCCCCTTTTTAGTGTTCCGTACCCAAAGGGTAAAATGGGACCGTATTGCTAACTTCGACTTCGTTGTCTGTCTGTCTGTCTCCGGGCTGTATCTTGTTAACCGTGATAGCTAGAAAGCTGAAATCTTCACAATGACGTGTTTCCGTTGCCGCTATAACAATGAATACTAAAAATTCATAAAAAAAAAATATTACGGGGGGTCCCCATACAATAAACGTGTGAAACCGCAAATTATAACTGTGTTATTCATATAATTGTATGAAGAACAAAATTATTTTTTGCTGTCCGAAAAATGTTTGTATTTTGGCTAGTCGTGAATACTAGATACGTTCATTTTTCATATATAATGGTACGGAATCCTTCATGCGCGAGTCCAACTCGCACTTGACCGGTTTTTTTTAAGGGTTAAATCCGCCCTTATCCAAGGTCATAATTATTATAAGGATTTGTTCGCTAAGTATTTTTAATATATGTATTTTACTTGTTGTGGCAGGTGGTGGGCAACCCGTACTGGATGGCGCCGGAGATGATGAACGGCAACGTGTACGACGAGAAGGTCGATGTCTTCTCCTTCGGCATCATACTGTGTGAGGTGAGTGGACATCACATTTTAGCTGTATTGCTTATGTTTATTTCTTGATTCAATTTGAGTTGTTCGTGTATTAATTTTTATAATTAGTTCGACTTTCTATTGTTCTCTTTTAATTATAAAATCATTAACAGACACTATACCTGTAAATATTTGAAAACTTATCATTTCAATTTATTACGATAGGTACTGTGGTTAGAATTTCTTGACTTGTGTCAAGTCTGACCCGTTTCACAGATTCTAGATAGAAATATTATTTTTTATAATGTATAAAAATAGCACGATCCGTTGTATAGTTATCTAGTACTTTATCTGGAACCTCTGAACCTATCTCCTAATGTAATATTTGTCCCACAGATAATAGGCCGAGTATCAGCGGACCCGGACTTCCTCCCCCGGCGGACAGACTTCGGGCTGAACGAGCCGCTGTTCGTGGAGAAGTTCTGCCGCGCCTCCAGCTGCCCCGAGCCCTTCTACCGCATCGCCTTCCTCGCCTGTGACCTCGACCCTGATGCCAGGTATGTCATCTGCCTAGCCTTTTCCCAGGTAGGAGTCGGCTTCCAATCTAACCAGATCCAGCTGAGTATTAATGTGCCATACGGTAAGTCCCTCTTAGACTCATGGGTCGGGAGGAGTCATGGCGCCCTCACCTTCCGCATGACGCAGGTCCTCACCGGACACGGATGTTGNGATGCTTAGAATGCTTGAATAGACCATCAGTCTCAAAGTTTGAGACTGAAGGTTAAAGGTGTTTGGCAGACAATTAAGCATCTGCAAGGCCTATTTACCTGGGTCGGGAGGAGTCATGGCGCCCTCACCTTCCGCATGACGCATGTCCTCACCGGACACGGATGTTTCGGGAGGTACCTGCATCGCATTGGGCGGGAGGTGGCGCCCGGGTGTCACCACTGCGCGGACGGTCCAGAGGACACGGTGGAGCACACTGTCGAGGTGTGTCCTGCCTGGGATGGGCACCGCCGTGTTCTCGTAGCGGCAATTGGCGGCGGTCACCTCTCGTGAGCATTTTGACTGGGGGTAATCCTCATGGACATCCTCCGCCTGGGAAGTAACGGGCGTGCCGGACTCTTACCGGCTGGCACTACCCCGGTGTCTGCTCGCACGTGCGACTCTCGCAGCCCCGCACTAGTGCTGGCCCACCGCGCTCGGGCCTCGCCTCCTGCACGGGGTAGTGAGGTGTTGAGCTACCCCGTGCATCGTCTCAGGGTCTCCGCCTCTGGTCCGTTGAATAGAGGGCGAGGACTTCCCCAAGTCCCTCGCCGTGCACACACTCGGCGAGCGTGTGTTGCGCCGTGTCCTCCCCGCAATGGACGCAGTGGTGGCACCGGCTCCCTGTCTATGCGGCTATGTATGTACTTGCCGAAGCAGCCGTGCCCGACAGCACCTGCGTCACCCTGAACGACAGGGAGCCGTGCCTTCTCCCGAGCGACATCGAGCCGGATCGCCTCGACGGTAGTGAGGCCGGCGGTAGGGCGCTTCTGCCTCTGCCGCCATTCCGCCACCAGGACCTAACGGAGCTCCTCTCGGATCTGCCGCTGCACCGGTCCCGAGCCCCGTGCCTTCCTCGCGCCATCGGTACAACGACGCGAGGACTCGAGCCTCTAAGTCCCAGGGCGGGGATCCGGCCAGGACGCAAGCCGCCTCGTGGAGAGGAGATCGTGCGATACCCGCGGACGACTCTGACGGCCACTGCCCTCTGCGGCTTCCGCAGAAAGGCGAGAATCCCGCCCTCAGTACCCCGCGCCTCCCGCTGCGCTGGCGATTCAGCACGCGCGTGTACAGTTATCGTTTTGAACGTAGTCAAACTCTTCAGAAGAATGATAAATATTGTGTTCGCAGGCCACCGTTCGAGGTGCTGGAGATCTGGCTGGAGAGCATGGCGCAGCAGCTGTCGCAGGCGGCGCCAGTGTCGCGCGCGCTGCTGGCCGACGTGCTGCAGTACTCCCGGCCGGACAGGAACTGCTGCCAGCTCAGGTGTGGGCTTTAGATTAATCTTTATTTCAGACTTTGCAACTGTGACTTCATTTATGTGTTATGTTCGAGCGTGATCTGATCACACATTATTTTTTTTCCTTCATCATCAACAAAAAATGTATATTGTTCGACGCGATTCTCTTATTCGCACACAAAAGTTGCAGTTTCGCGAAAATTTATAGTCAATAGACCAGAAGTATCATTTGCTTGCGTCTCAGTGCTGCTACATGGGCGGCATTTCGCCTAAATATTGTTTTTTATATAATTTAATTTTCAATTCACTGCTATTTCTTCTTCATCAACGTTGATCTTGTTTGCAGTAACGACAGTAGCTACTGTCGACTCAGCAAGGCGGACAGCGAGCTCAGCGTGCCGGACACAGGGGTGCTCAAGGTAAGTTGTTGTCACCAAATTTCTTTCAATTTGTATACCCACGGGAATAACAGTGTCCTAGCCGATTGTCGGCCACGGCAGCTGTTCTCATATAAGGAGATCAGCCAGCTGCACAGGACATATTATAGTGCACAAGCATTCACGCAGACACAGGTGCACTCCCTATTCCATCACTCTCATAACCCGATGGGACGGCAATCTGACACGATCGGTGAGAGATCAGGCGCAGGACCGACATTAACGTGCTCTCCGATGCACGGGTGTGTCAATCACCAACTTCCAACTCCGGGTTGCTTTGTGAAAGTTTCTAAAACCCACAAAGCGATTTCGGCCCGTCCCGAGAATCGAACCCGAGACCTCGTGCATAGCAGTCGGCTATGCGACCACTACACCAACGAGGCAGTCCACAGGAATAAGGTTTTATTATAAATATTTATTTCTAAATTTCAGTTGAGTTTGAGACGTTTATCTTGTTTTGTTTACAGACTGTGCATAGGCTTTCGATAGTGTTGATCACAATAAACTTCTGAATAAATTACTTACTAATGGGGATAACAGCGATCTAAGGATGCAATTGCATGTGTATAAACTAAAAGAACACATATAAGGTCAATAGGTTAGGCGTCTGACAAAAAAAAAGCTCTCATATGATTTGCCGGGAAGTAAAAACCGGAGTTCCCCAGGGTAGTATAATGGGTTCGTCTACAATTCTGTTCGGTACAATTCAAAATCAAAGTTCATTGACAACTAAGGCTAGTTGTATAGAATTTTTTGGTCTACCTAATAATATATGAATTGCATTAGTTATGTTTTTTTGCCTCTAACTGTACTGATCTACTTTGCCGAGTGAATTCGGCTCTGGCTCCCAATTCTCGCTTCCTTCGAAGTAATGACGAAATCGGGTTTATGATTCGAATCCCTGAGTGCAACATTTCGAAACTCGAAGTCATTTTCTCAATTTCTTATTCGGACCATTAATTGAATTCTCCTTCGACATAATCTCGAATTGAAGATGTAAAATTAAATGCAGTTAAATTCCACATCGTGAATATGATTTTAAAACGTAACCGATAATGTACTCTGTTTATTATATTAAAAATTTTATTTGTGTTTAATTTTTTTTAATTTACATTAAATACGTGTTTTATCTTTATTTATAGGGAAAAGAAGTAAAAATCAAATCAAATATTATTTATTTCTCATCATCACATATATGAGCTCTTGGTAAAAATGTGCACTAAACATAGAGACTGGTGTCTGATGTATTTCAAACTGTTGGTTTTGGACAAGCAGGGACAGTTACAGGTTATGTTAGCAATTGGATTGCAACTATGTGAGAATAATGGAGTATTGGGTTGGTCTTGGTTCCTAAGACTAAAGGTCAAATTTGGTTTTATCTACATTTAGGGTTGGTATGTTATCTCTAAGCCATTCATTCACTCTATTACACCCGTTTTGCGCGTGTTCATAAACTTTCTTCCATGTGTCGCCATAAAAAATAAGCGCAGTGTCATCCGCGATGGTTATTTTTCCATTTGTAAGAGTCGTTGCACACAGGTCGTTTATGTATACTAGGAACAGAGTAGGCCCTAGGAAGCTCCCTTGAGGGACGCCATATTCGATTAGTAGCTCTTCACTAGTCCAACCGCCCATCTTGACAACCTGTGTGTAGAACCTTCAGGTAATTTGCAAATAGTTCTAATTGCACACCCCTAATACCTGTATGTTCAAGTTTTTTAATCAAAATGTGAACAGACACTGTGTCAAAAGCTTTTGCCAGATCTAAAAAAAAATCATTTCCTTGCATGATTTGTCGTAATGGAAAGTAGTAGATTAAACGTTTGTTCGGTTCGAATACGAGTGTCTTTCCTTCGAGAAATGTCAAATTTGACATTTCCCGAAAAACTGTATTTAATTTTGACTCAAGATGTATTCCGATTCTTTTTTTCGAATGCGCAAGAATTAGGTCCGTCCAGACATCGTTAATTATTCCTACAAAGTTGCGAAACCTTCTGTTGAAGTTAAACGCGTTATTCCGTATTCCAGTCGAACTCGATCGCGACGCTATCAGCGGACCCGCGCGGCTGGCGCCTGGGCAAGTGCGTGTCGGCCACACACATCAGCTCCCCGCGCGTCCGGGCCGCAGCGCTCTCCCGCAGCAGCCACGCGCTACACGCGCCCGGGTACATCCTGCACGCCGCCGGGAACAAGATCAACATTACTAAGGTCTGTTACTGCCCCGCATGCGGGCCGCAGCGCTCTCCCGCAGCAGCCACGCGCTACACGCGCCCGGGTACATCCTGCACGCCGCCGGGAACAAGATCAACATTACTAAGGTCTGTTACTGCCCCGCATGCGGGCCGCAGCGCTCTCCCGCAGCAGCCACGCGCTACACGCGCCCGGGTACATCCTGCACGCCGCCGGGAACAAGATCAACATTACTAAGGTCTGTTACTGCCCCGCATGCGGGCCGCAGCGCTCTCCCGCAGCAGCCACGCGCTACACGCGCCCGGGTACATCCTGCACGCCGCCGGGAACAAGATCAACATTACTAAGGTCTGTTACTGCCCCGCATGCGGGCCGCAGCGCTCTCCCGCAGCAGCCACGCGCTACACGCGCCCGGGTACATCCTGCACGCCGCCGGGAACAAGATCAACATTACTAAGGTCTGTTACTGCCCCGCATGCGGGCCGCAGCGCTCTCCCGCAGCAGCCACGCGCTACACGCGCCCGGGTACATCCTGCACGCCGCCGGGAACAAGATCAACATTACTAAGGTCTGTTACTGCCCCGCATGCGGGCCGCAGCGCTCTCCCGCAGCAGCCACGCGCTACACGCGCCCGGGTACATCCTGCACGCCGCCGGGAACAAGATCAACATTACTAAGGTCTGTTACTGCCCCGCATGCGGGCCGCAGCGCTCTCCCGCAGCAGCCACGCGCTACACGCGCCCGGGTACATCCTGCACGCCGCCGGGAACAAGATCAACATTACTAAGGTCTGTTACTGCCCCGCATGCGGGCCGCAGCGCTCTCCCGCAGCAGCCACGCGCTACACGCGCCCGGGTACATCCTGCACGCCGCCGGGAACAAGATCAACATTACTAAGGTCTGTTACTGCCCCGCATGCGGGCCGCAGCGCTCTCCCGCAGCAGCCACGCGCTACACGCGCCCGGGTACATCCTGCACGCCGCCGGGAACAAGATCAACATTACTAAGGTCTGTTACTGCCCCGCATGCGGGCCGCAGCGCTCTCCCGCAGCAGCCACGCGCTACACGCGCCCGGGTACATCCTGCACGCCGCCGGGAACAAGATCAACATTACTAAGGTCTGTTACTGCCCCGCATGCGGGCCGCAGCGCTCTCCCGCAGCAGCCACGCGCTACACGCGCCCGGGTACATCCTGCACGCCGCCGGGAACAAGATCAACATTACTAAGGTCTGTTACTGCCCCGCATGCGGGCCGCAGCGCTCTCCCGCAGCAGCCACGCGCTACACGCGCCCGGGTACATCCTGCACGCCGCCGGGAACAAGATCAACATTACTAAGGTCTGTTACTGCCCCGCATGCGGGCCGCAGCGCTCTCCCGCAGCAGCCACGCGCTACACGCGCCCGGGTACATCCTGCACGCCGCCGGGAACAAGATCAACATTACTAAGGTCTGTTACTGCCCCGCATGCGGGCCGCAGCGCTCTCCCGCAGCAGCCACGCGCTACACGCGCCCGGGTACATCCTGCACGCCGCCGGGAACAAGATCAACATTACTAAGGTCTGTTACTGCCCCGCATGCGGGCCGCAGCGCTCTCCCGCAGCAGCCACGCGCTACACGCGCCCGGGTACATCCTGCACGCCGCCGGGAACAAGATCAACATTACTAAGGTCTGTTACTGCCCCGCATGCGGGCCGCAGCGCTCTCCCGCAGCAGCCACGCGCTACACGCGCCCGGGTACATCCTGCACGCCGCCGGGAACAAGATCAACATTACTAAGGTCTGTTACTGCCCCGCATGCGGGCCGCAGCGCTCTCCCGCAGCAGCCACGCGCTACACGCGCCCGGGTACATCCTGCACGCCGCCGGGAACAAGATCAACATTACTAAGGTCTGTTACTGCCCCGCATGCGGGCCGCAGCGCTCTCCCGCAGCAGCCACGCGCTACACGCGCCCGGGTACATCCTGCACGCCGCCGGGAACAAGATCAACATTACTAAGGTCTGTTACTGCCCCGCATGCGGGCCGCAGCGCTCTCCCGCAGCAGCCACGCGCTACACGCGCCCGGGTACATCCTGCACGCCGCCGGGAACAAGATCAACATTACTAAGGTCTGTTACTGCCCCGCATGCGGGCCGCAGCGCTCTCCCGCAGCAGCCACGCGCTACACGCGCCCGGGTACATCCTGCACGCCGCCGGGAACAAGATCAACATTACTAAGGTCTGTTACTGCCCCGCATGCGGGCCGCAGCGCTCTCCCGCAGCAGCCACGCGCTACACGCGCCCGGGTACATCCTGCACGCCGCCGGGAACAAGATCAACATTACTAAGGTCTGTTACTGCCCCGCATGCGGGCCGCAGCGCTCTCCCGCAGCAGCCACGCGCTACACGCGCCCGGGTACATCCTGCACGCCGCCGGGAACAAGATCAACATTACTAAGGTCTGTTACTGCCCCGCATGCGGGCCGCAGCGCTCTCCCGCAGCAGCCACGCGCTACACGCGCCCGGGTACATCCTGCACGCCGCCGGGAACAAGATCAACATTACTAAGGTCTGTTACTGCCCCGCATGCGGGCCGCAGCGCTCTCCCGCAGCAGCCACGCGCTACACGCGCCCGGGTACATCCTGCACGCCGCCGGGAACAAGATCAACATTACTAAGGTCTGTTACTGCCCCGCATGCGGGCCGCAGCGCTCTCCCGCAGCAGCCACGCGCTACACGCGCCCGGGTACATCCTGCACGCCGCCGGGAACAAGATCAACATTACTAAGGTCTGTTACTGCCCCGCATGCGGGCCGCAGCGCTCTCCCGCAGCAGCCACGCGCTACACGCGCCCGGGTACATCCTGCACGCCGCCGGGAACAAGATCAACATTACTAAGGTCTGTTACTGCCCCGCATGCGGGCCGCAGCGCTCTCCCGCAGCAGCCACGCGCTACACGCGCCCGGGTACATCCTGCACGCCGCCGGGAACAAGATCAACATTACTAAGGTCTGTTACTGCCCCGCATGCGGGCCGCAGCGCTCTCCCGCAGCAGCCACGCGCTACACGCGCCCGGGTACATCCTGCACGCCGCCGGGAACAAGATCAACATTACTAAGGTCTGTTACTGCCCCGCATGCGGGCCGCAGCGCTCTCCCGCAGCAGCCACGCGCTACACGCGCCCGGGTACATCCTGCACGCCGCCGGGAACAAGATCAACATTACTAAGGTCTGTTACTGCCCCGCATGCGGGCCGCAGCGCTCTCCCGCAGCAGCCACGCGCTACACGCGCCCGGGTACATCCTGCACGCCGCCGGGAACAAGATCAACATTACTAAGGTCTGTTACTGCCCCGCATGCGGGCCGCAGCGCTCTCCCGCAGCAGCCACGCGCTACACGCGCCCGGGTACATCCTGCACGCCGCCGGGAACAAGATCAACATTACTAAGGTCTGTTACTGCCCCGCATGCGGGCCGCAGCGCTCTCCCGCAGCAGCCACGCGCTACACGCGCCCGGGTACATCCTGCACGCCGCCGGGAACAAGATCAACATTACTAAGGTCTGTTACTGCCCCGCATGCGGGCCGCAGCGCTCTCCCGCAGCAGCCACGCGCTACACGCGCCCGGGTACATCCTGCACGCCGCCGGGAACAAGATCAACATTACTAAGGTCTGTTACTGCCCCGCATGCGGGCCGCAGCGCTCTCCCGCAGCAGCCACGCGCTACACGCGCCCGGGTACATCCTGCACGCCGCCGGGAACAAGATCAACATTACTAAGGTCTGTTACTGCCCCGCATGCGGGCCGCAGCGCTCTCCCGCAGCAGCCACGCGCTACACGCGCCCGGGTACATCCTGCACGCCGCCGGGAACAAGATCAACATTACTAAGGTCTGTTACTGCCTCGCATGCGGGCCGCAGCGCTGCCAGCGATGACGAAAGTGATAATGAAGAAGATGACGATAATGATGAACATGACAATGATGATGAACGTGATGATAATCACGAACATCATGATGATGATGATAATGAACACAACGATGATGATGATGACTAAGCTTCAGTGCTCTCTGATTCTCTCTTCATTGAATAAATGACTTTTAATCTCGTACTCCTATACGAATATACAGCTGTAAAACTATTCATCCGCATAGGTACAGTTGACTTACGTTTTCATTTGTTCCCAGGTGGACGACATTACCAAGTGGCTGGACCCTCCCCCCCTCAAGCGCACCTCCCCTGACACGCACCTCAACAAACTACAAGAACAAACCAAGACTCGGAAGGTGGAGTCACCGGAGGAGTACGACTCCTCTCTTCCCGCCTTCCTGAGGAACCAATCCGTCGAGGGCCTGGAATCGCAGTACAAACACGAGGTAGACCCCCCTCTCCCTTTCTGTAGACACATAAGCATTCCCAACAGCCGACAAATACCTGATGACGCCGACTCAGAAACTTCAGACGATGACGATGATGACGACGATGCAATCTCCACTTGGCACAGAAACATCAAAATCTTCGACAAAATGGAAGTCGATCCGAAGAATGTTATTGCGTCTATTGTGAAGAAAGGAGAGAATTTGCTCTCGAAGAAATCCAGCTATGATGTCACCGATGTGGTACTGAGAAACCCTGAGTGCTTGACTACTGAGCGAAAGATACCTGAGGTAGACTGCAGGCGGTTCAATATTGACTATTTAACGAAGAGTCCGCTTATGGCTGAAGGTGTCAAAAATATATCCAAGGCTGTTGAGAAAGACAAATCACAGGAAAAGTCAGAGTCGAGGTTCTTTCCAAAGACCCTGCTATCTCCAAAATTGAGCAGGTTGTTCAAACCGAACACTGCCGAAGTGGTCCGGAACAAAGACGTAGACGATAAAGATAAATCTAGAAGTAAGTTCTTCGTACAAAGACCAGCGTCACCTAGCAACATCGGTCGTACACATAGAGTTAGACCATCAGAGTCCGACAAGCCAGTTCTAAACAACGAAGTGTTAAAGTCAGACATAAAGCTCGCTAGCATGGGTAAGCCAATGACTCCGATATTCCGACGGCATTTGGCTGAGAAACCCGACTTTGCGGACGGGAGGTTCAGCTACCGAGACCGGAGGGCTAAATACGAACCGAAAGCCGAAGACTCAAAATTCGTAGACGTAGGACGATATAGGATTAAGACTCCACTCTCTAGTTTAGAAACTCCAAAAGTGACGCCTTTGAATCGGAGTTCTCAAATGAACAATGTGCCCGCTTTAGCCACTGTGCCCGAGAAAAAGCTCGTAGATAAAAAGAAATGTGACGACAAGCCCGCTGTGCCCAAACGCCCGGTAGCGGGCATTTCGCGCAGTAACTACGTGAGCCTGGCTAATCTAAAGATTAACGGCAAGGCTAAGGAAATTGACGACAAGTGCAGACAGGGCGCGAATGAAGACTCTCCTGTAGAACGGGTTATTTAAACTGATTGGTTTTATGCGCTGACTTGTACTTTGAATTCCATAGTTTTAACATTACTCGTTTCAAAGATCTTCAAACAAAATTATCTTAAAGTCGTTGTCTTTTCATGTAGTAGGTATTTTTATACGGTCAGACTAAAAAAGACATTCCAAATTATTAATCCTAGTACAGTGAGTAGCATAAAACCAGCAAATAATTGAAGTCTTGCCACGTTACTGTAGTTATACAATTGTTGATTCGTTGTACTTACGAATGCTGTGTTGGACTATGTGATCGCTTGAGAGCGTTTTGTTCAACGGTTGACGAGAAATGACCGGTCAAAGCTTAGACAATGATTTGCTTATTTGAATTATACAAAGATAGATTTTGAACTGCTTATTTTTGTCTGAAAATTACTTACTACTCTCTATTATTTGTCTCGGGACTTTTGGGAAAGTTTTGAAAAATTGAATGGTATAATAAAATAGTTTATTAGTATTCGTATATTGGCGCGATTCAGTCGGCGGTGCCTTCCGATAAGACTGGTGTAATTAGGACATTTGTTTTGACAATGTAAGCATTTTAATATTGTGTCAAAAACTGTTAATACGAGATTTTATACAGATCCACGGAGAAATCATTTTTATTTTATATAAAAACGTTATAATTTTTTTTAATTTCGGAAAGTACCAATTGTGTACTAAGTTTTTTCGAAATGCAAATTTTCTCAATGATTTTTTTATTAATTATTATTATACAATATTATATGTTTACATTGTCGAAGATATCGCTAGAATACATTTTGTATTACATTTGATACCCATTCCATTTGATATCTTTAGTATTTGTATATCCAATCCATGCTTTTTATATTCCATAACTTATATTAATACTCCTTGATGTGAATTTCATTATAATTATTAAAAAAATATTTTTGTTAAAGGAAAATTTCTGAAAAAAAGCTTACTCGAGTTTTAATGAAATTTTGATTTCAGCGTCTAAAGCTTTCATGTTGTCAATTAATGAAAACATTTTGAAGTTGACAGAATGGCGCTGTAATTTAATAAATATAGTATTTAATGTATTATGTATACCTAGGGATAGTATATTAATTCAACTTAGAGAATTGTTCATCTTATATCTTTCGATATGGTGACAAATGTATGACGTAAAATATGACGAAATTTCGTCATTGATTTTACGCCGACAAGTATAACTGTTGGCAAATGATATTTTATATTATAAAAATATTTTCTGCTTGATACTGTAATACACATTCTCTATATATTATAAATTAATCTTATAGTATTTGTAATATTCTTCATACCCCTTGAAATTGGATGCATTTTGTTAAACAATCCTGTTCGTTTGATAATACATAATATTGTAAAAATTAAACGTTTGCGATTATATTAGAAAACTATTGTTACTAATTGGATCAGTATTCGCTTACACGTTCAGAGTCAAAATGTACTCTAGCTTTGAATCTTTAACGTTCAAATTGCAACGCAGTTAGCTTCACGCGATTGTTATAGTGTCTTAAGCAGATATACGGATATACACACGTTGTTTTCTATGTAGTTATATTTGTACCGTTTTTATATTGTAGACGAAATGTTTCATTATTTAAAATATTCTTTAGAGAATTTTTGACGAAATATTTTCGTTAAAATAAAATGACGAAAGATACATGTTTCGTCATGAATTCTCTTGTAACTTAGTAGTAATAAAATATTATTCCCAATAGCAAGGAGTCCCATTAAATTCTGTCCAGCCAGTCCAGACAAAAAGAGCGTTATACATGACAAGTAATATATAAAAGGAAGAATCTTATTGTATTAAAATCTTTGTTACAAAGATCTGAAAGCAAATCTGTGCCATTTATATGCCAAGTTATTGTCGATGAAGTTTCGCTCTGTATAAACTATAGTTTAACTCTATATTACAGTCAATTTTGTATAACAAAAAATTTAGAAAATGTGAGTGTAATAATTGACTACCGAAAACTATGCATCCATATATCTCAAAATATTTAATGTAACGATAAGAATAATAGGAAGCTTATTTCAAATACCTATTTAAGCTCCCAATTTATGTTAGAGCGACATCTTCATCGACTCAAGTTTACCTAAGAATTCCACGTGTCGATGAAAAAACCACGACATTAGATCTAAGTTTATTCGGACAATACTTTAACTGTATTAATTTATTAACCCTCTAGCTATAGTCGTGTAGTTTTAAGTTTATTTTCTTATTTTTATTTTCGTGAAGTCTGATATGTACTTTGTGACACAGGGTGCCATTTTTTTTGTAAGTGATGCGAACGAAATAGTGCTGTGGTTGGGACTTGTCGATATATTGCAACAATTTATTTAAAATTAGGATTTGTTTTCATAAAATAATTGGGCAATATATAAAATTTGTAATCTTAATTTTTGCACAGAATTATCCCAACTGAATTTATTATTATACTTGACAAAAATATAATTTCAGTTTCAATCACAGCATTGTTATAAATTAACATAAAACAGGACAAATTCAATCTCGATATTAATTATAATTCGTTTACGTCCGACGCTAGGTCGAGCTCATTGTTTACTTTATCTGTGATACGTTATGTTTGTAAACGCCGCAATAACAAGTATTATATTAGGTGTCTTTTAGTTCTTAACCCGCGAGCACTCGCGCTATGAGCATTTTGCTCACAGTAAATTTAAAACTCGCGCTATATTGTCGAAACTGTACGTACGGACATCGTTCATTCAGTAGCTGAGTTTTATTCCGTCCCTCACCCCTGCATGCAATGCGCTTCTCGCCAGGGTGCACCAGTCGCTCAGTAGAGGAGGTTTGTTGCACCGTGTACCATCAGGCGGCGTTTTGCTCATCGCGCGAGTGTCAACGTAAGTACTTTTTTCTTCAGGGCTTTGGTTTTATTTCATCTTACCGACAGTATAAGTGCTACTTTTTTGAAATATTATGGTTTTAAAAATACTGTAATTTAATTTATTTCTATTATAGATGGCTCAGGATTGAAGGGATGAACGGGTTTTGGCATGGTTAACGGAGGAAAATTTGGTGGACATTACATAAGCGCAGAGTTTACTCTTGACAACTAGCTCTTCAGCTAACACAGCCACATATTCAAAGTGATAAAACGTTTTGTACCCGAATTTGAGTTACCAGGAGAAGAAAAAC
>NWSH02000085.1:10752770-10762868 GCA_002382865.2 Heliothis virescens
CCGACAGTATAAGTGCTACTTTTTTGAAATATTATGGTTTTAAAAATACTGTAATTTAATTTATTTCTATTATAGATGGCTCAGGATTGAAGGGATGAACGGGTTTTGGCATGGTTAACGGAGGAAAATTTGGTGGACATTACATAAGCGCAGAGTTTACTCTTGACAACTAGCTCTTCAGCTAACACAGCCACATATTCAAAGTGATAAAACGTTTTGTACCCGAATTTGAGTTACCAGGAGAAGAAAAACCCTATGAGATCTGCGCGGTTTGCCCAAAAATCGCACAGTTTGCGCAAAAATCGCATAACTAAAAAGAGCTATATTTACTACCAACTTTTTTTATATACTGAACATAGTTATATGTTAAATGATATGATATCAAGCTCGCAAATACGATAAGTATTAATTATTTGCAATTTTTAAAGTTTTTCTTTAGAAAGATTTTTTTTTGTTATTTTTTTTCTATAAGACTACCTAAGAAGACTGGCAAATTACCTCCTATGATTGTTAAATAAAAATAAAAAAGATTTATGGTGGAAACCTTTTGAATATATATTTTTTTGAATAAAGAAGGTGTATTTTATTGAATAATATCATAAAATTATATTATTTTGTTGATAAACCTTCCTTTTAGTGATATTTATAAACGTGAGCAAAATGCTATACACGCGAGTGACCGTGTGATTTCTAAAGGCGCGAGTGCTGGCGGGTTAATCTCGATATTTTTTATTATTTTTATTTTATAGTTAAGTAATAATTGAACGCCATTGACTTGCCATAAAGTAACAGAGTTCGTGACAAAAAGTTTTTATTAATCTTTTGTCGTGATGTAGGCAAGTTTGGCGTTCAAAATATAAAGATAACATATTAACAGTGTAACATCGAGTATTCCGTCTCGTGCATTCCAAGCGGTTTTGTATTTTTTTGTCTTATTTTGTATCTGTTTCTAAGTACAAATGAATAAAGGAATATATTCAGTATTTGCATTTTTATTTTGCATTCAGCTCTGATAAATCTGCGGCCACGTTTACCGTAGCCTTATAAGGAGTAATGACGTCTTCCAAATATCCAAGGAGCATCTAAACAACAAATTATCAGCTTCATTTAATTACTGCTGTAGCAACAAGGATAATAAAGAAAACAAAAGAACCGTAAAATATTCTTTATTTGTAAACAAATTCGAAATTGGGTATTCAAATATAACGGTTAGAACATACCTAAGGAACATAGAAAATATATTGCGTTCTCAAACGATATCAGTACTAATTTAGTGTCTACAGAATACAACACAATTTATCGATAAAACTTTATCGACATCGATATAAGTCTATAGTCATTCGCTTAGTTCTTAAAATCACAAAAGAAAATTGGAGAGCCTCAATTTTTCATAGTGATACTGGATTTTATTAATTTCCAAGGAACAATTTTAGTATTTTCCTTCGTGATTTCAAAAATCTAGTGCGAAATATAAAAAAGTAAACTACGTTAGATAGGAATAGTGTGCACAATAATATTGTCATACTTTGGACATCGAGAAAGAACCCAGGGGTCCGATTTGATCAAGAGAGAGATGACATCCAACTCTCAGGGATCGATATAAATACAAAATGGGATTTTTACAAGATTTTAGTGTTTTTTTAAACTCTGGTATGCTAATGAATTATTTGAATATTTTCATTATTTTTTTAATAGAAAAAGTACTTAATTTTTCATTACAAGCGACTTAAAATTAGCCTGATTTTTGATTCTGTACTAAACAGACCAGCGACATCCAAATTGGGAATTTGGGATGGTTAATTCACAAGATGATTTTTCAGGATGTCAAATCCCAAATTAATGTTAAATACATAAAAAATATTACTCAAAATTGGTTATTTAGGCAATATAAAATCATTAGGACTAGATGGATATATTTTACCAATAAAATAGATGTCGCCAGCGCATGCTTCATAAATACAACCAGAGAATAACCATAGACCTAGATAATTCACCAACTACCCTGATATTAAACACTCTTTAAAAGAAGACGAGAGCAAAAATTCCGTATACCCTTTTTCGTGAATTCCTAAAAGATTCAAGTTTAGTTAACTTCATTTCAGACTGAAGGACTGGACTGACGCCAGATTGATCGTGTAACCCTTGTCTTAGACATCACTTCTAACCATACGTTTGCTTTCTTTCACATTTCCGCCTATTTTTTATTTGGGATCGAAAACATGGAATACCTGGTAATCCTCTAGGTCTAGGTATTACTTATAGAGCAATATAGATAATCACAACGCGACAGTTCATAGGAATACATTGGTGCATAGTGCGGACGTTAACGGCTAGCGGTGAAGTACGATGCGTCGAAAAATAAGTCTAGTCTGCTTCTAACTACTCTATATTATGCATTCATGTAATCACTTTTTTTTAAACTCTAGATAAATTATTAATAGGCTTTATTATGATCGTTAAAACCAGAATAGTTCGCTTTGTGAAGAAAGGTGTTCAATAATTCGTTTATTAGCAAAGTAGTTTAATTATTGTAAAATCGTGGTTTTAAACTTCAAGACAGAGCCACTGGACTATTCTGACTGCCAGGAAGGTGTTATTAAACTTGTTAAGTACAGACGATAGCACATCAACCTACCACAATCTGTCAAACTTCTTCAATAAATTTTCAACCTTATCACAATAACGGAAAGTTAATTTTGGATTGATAAAATTTGACTGATTCGGGTAGGTTGACCTGCTGTCTGTACATAGCAGAATTCTACTATTCAGTATAAGCCAAGTTTCAACCATTTAAGTAGCCATTACAGAGCTTGTTGAATGTCGTTTCAGTAGTAGAAACTAAACGTAGCCACCAGACCTCAAACTTGTGCAATATAGGCATAATTAACCCACTGTAAAATAGTATTATTATGATGTTGTTATCGTTTAAGCAAAGAGTCTTGCAGTCAAAATAAAATCCTTTAAAACAACAGACATGCACTAAAGAGCCTAGGTATTGACTTTAGAAGTCGTGAACAACACCGACGCTAACGATTTCTAATCAACAGCTAAACTAAGTGATAACTGCGACCCGCTCGTAAATTGCTGCGTATTTTAGTCCACGATAATCCGCTGGCTATTTTGTGGGGTTGTCGATATCGATAGATTTACTCTGCTAAGGTTTAGAAACCGAACCATGACGTTACACCAATCCTTTAATAAATTATAAGATACCTTTAAGTATAAATTAAATATATTTGCCCAACACAGATAGCGTGCGTGTTTTTGGCTTTAGTAAGAACATAGAAGTGATAAGTAACTTTTTACATAGTTCGTAAGTCGTTACTCTGTGAATGACTCTATCGACATCGACATTCCCATCTCTATCTTCAATTTTCAGTTTACGTACAATCCCTCTTCCCTTTATTGTAAAACTATATCAAAAACCATATTGAGTCTATAACTAATCTAGTCTAGATAAATCAGGTATACGTGGTAATTTAGACATTACTTAGACATAGTATCAGACATGTATTTTTCTTAAACTACAACTAGTATTTTGACTAAGTTTAGGTGAGCTGCGAGTTCACTAGACGAGAGCTTCGAATATTTTTTTTATTCTAACATTTGAGCATGTTTTACTTAAAAATTTAAGCAATTATTTTAAGATGTAAATAAAGATTTTTAACTAGAAAAATAATAATACTTTTTCGTAATTTAAAAGCTCTCATCTTGCAAACTGACATTTATATCGATACTTTTCGCGTTCAAAGTGTTCCCATCCCTATTATTATATTAAAAAGAGCACTTTGAACGCGAAACTTTTATAATTTTGTACCCACCGTCCTAACTAGAGCAATAATTAAACGTGTTACGATAAAAACATGCGAGTGCTTGATATGTGCGATAATTTGCTAAAATTGTGAATTATATTGCTGACGGTACCTTAACACTACGAAACTGAGATATTACGCCCGAAGACGTTGACAGTCTTATTTATGAAAAATGAAAGAGGTCCTCTTGGGAATGACCTTAAATAAATTATAGATGTTAAAATTTTCTATAGAAAAGTAAATGGTTGAAATTGTGTAGGCTCCATCGTATAGGGTAGTCGATACAATTATTATTAAATCATTTAAAACACAGTACACCAAATTAACGATTTAAAAGAGACACTTTAGTATAGGCAAACCTATTGCCAAAAGATTTTGTCATTTTGCAATCAACGGTAGGGCCTACACAATTCATAAATAATGCAAATAGCATAATTTAGAAAACATTCATAAGCAAAAAAATAATTATTACAAATGCATAAATAATAACTGTTACACACCAAATAAACGATACGCAGTCAGTATGTGTTCAAATTCGATTTTTCTATTCAAAAAAATCTTATTTTTGAAATTTCACCTGTGCACCTATGATTGGTGTGCACAGACTTTAAAACAAAATGGAAAATCGAAGTATGAGACGTATACAAGCATAATCGATAATTTCTATTCGATTATCGATTATAAATCGAATGAGTGACGTAACAGACTAAGTAACATGCATAAAAAGGCAGGACACGACACTGGTAGACCTTTTAATCCTTAAAAGTCTATATTATTATGCCTTGAGGGGAAGTGCGGCCAAAATGGATATACCTATAATTTATGAAACATTACTTCGTCTATGGAAACAGTGCTGTAATTTAAAGCTAAACTTATATTAATATGTCGTCTCCTGCCTCTGAGTGATATCGATGCAAAGACTAAAAATACAGAAAAAGTGAACAAAAAATTGACTAAAATTCAACTACATTATTATCATTATTCGTTTAGCACTCGTGTTTAAATTCGTTCCAACTGCGCTTCGAATTGACCTCGTAATTTGATTCTAAGGTCAAATATTGCTATCCACGAGAGTGCTTGGATCAACCATTCTTAACATACCTCTCATACCCAACTTATTTACCTAAAAACATTCGTAGAAACTGACGCGATAGTAAAACATTTAGTTAAAGATAACCAGGGGATAACCTATCTACCAAAATTAATTTAGACATTTTCGAGATTTAGATATCACTTACATCAAAATTGATAATTTAATATTTTCTTCGTTACTATAATTTTTATTCTTAAAGTAATTTTCCGATTTTTTTTCCTGATTCCTAGCTGGTTTCAACTCTTTATCTCCACAACACGTACATTTCGTCTCTTAGCACCGACTTACTACATACAAACACACAAACAGCTATTGACTATAACAGTAACTAAACGGTTATGGACTAGTAGTGACGCGCGGCGATGTCTGTGTCACGTAAAAGTTACTTAAAATTATTAGGGTAGAAATAATAACCAGTAGGCCACTTTCAAACCCAAATTCACTCATAAATATGCATAAGTCTATTGTTTTCATTGAGAAACCTTACCCAACTTTCAAGTTAAGAATGAAGTTACTTATTAGTTTTCTATGAAAAGACTGTTTAAAATTGATTTTTTTGTTCAAAAAGAGTAGGAGGAGAGACGTTGACATCGCCACAGCTTCGGTGTGAGATCAAGACAGTAAGTGCCGTCGTGCTTATTGTTCTAGGTAAATCTAGAGTAATGTTGGCACATAGTTACCTCAAACTATACTATAGGGCACTAATGATACTAATCACTTTAAGTAGATAGCTTCAGGAGGCAAGGCCTCTCATGTCTTCACGATCATTTCAACAGGATTTTGGAATTACTTCATAATTTAGAATATATTTTTAAACGTTTTAGATATTTCTAACAATTTTAGAATACAAAAATATTGCACATTGAATCAAACCAAACATCAATTAGGCCCAGACAACTACCTATAAAAAATATATATCAAAACAGTTGACACAACTCCGTAAAAATACAATATATAAACACAAAACTCAACATAGAAAAGCAATTACTTACATATATTACATTTAATAACAACATAGAAAATGTCCCACGGTGTGAGGCATGTAATATTTTTACAAATTTTCATAACCATGATCGTACTACTTCGTCTAATCAGAAGTTCCTAACATAAATTCAAGAAACTTTTTTCTTCGAATTTCATAAATCCTATAACGTTTTTTTGGGTGCATAATTTTCATTTCTTCTTCCCAATGAAAATACGGCGCCACATTTTTTTCTAAGTCCAACTAACCTGAGTGTGTTTGTCACTAAAGATTTGTAAGACATGAGAGGGGGGGTGAGGGTCCCGGCGGGTTCAGCGCGGGGGGGAGGCGGCGGCGAGGCGCTGCCGCAGCCGCGCGAACTTGCCGTGCACCAGCCGCAGCTGAGTGCGCAGCCTCGAGGACAGCTCCCGCTGCAGAGCCTGCACCTCCACCAGCTCGCGCCTCAGCTGCTGGTAGTCCGAGCGAACCTGCGTGCCGACACTAGAGTTATGCGCGAACGTGATGTGTAGGTCAGCTCCGGCTAACACTAGTGAATGTTATTGACTACTTTAGAACTTCACTAATTTATGTTGAACGTTTAGTCTACATTGTTGAAGGATCACATAATCGTAGGTTTATTTTGTTAGTCGGAGTTGACTTACTATATAACAGAAATGACACAGACAAAAACCTTTGGGTCCTTTGACCCAAAGATCAACATTTTATCAAATATTTAATTAATTTCATTTTAGTTCTTACGGAAAGTTTAGTTAAATATTTTTGTCTGCGCCAATTCCTCACACAAGATAGAAATAAAACGGCTAATGACATGAATATGGTGTCCCATATCTGAAGTATCCTGATGGCTTCGTGAACAAGAAGTAACGAACAGTATAGAAGAGAAAACAAATCATAGAGAACGTAAGCTGGACAGTAGACATAACATATACATGAATATCATCTATTGTATTACACGAGGCACTTCGTAACTGCAAAGACAGTATTGTAGACTTGGTATTGAAGGTTCAAAGCTCCGAAGCGGAAAATACTCTTTCCTAAAGCATCCTTAATTTTATTTTTATGTTTTCTCGCATTTGCTCAAAATCAATTTTATTTAAAATAAAACCTTTGCAGTTACGCAGAGCTTCATCTAATCAGACGCATATCGAAGTGGCGACACTGTAAGTCGGCAACGCATAGTTCAAGCCGAAAGCGGCCCCGACTTCTGAGGCTTTGCGCCAGGCTCCGACTTGGTACCACAGCCGAGCCCGGCCGACAGCTATATATCGATAAGCATGACCTTCTGGCTTGTCGGTTTTCGGAATTTAGAATATCGATTTGAAGGTAGGTATTGTTGCAATGAGTGAAATAGTTCTAGTAGTTATGGAATAAGTACGTGGCTTAACGAGATTGACTTCTAAAAGCAGAATGCTGGTTAGCATTGTATTTACTTGGGCTCTTTCATTCTGCTACAACTGCCTCACACTTATCGTGACCGCATTTGATTTAAACTTTTGTAAGTCGTTAATTATAAGACAATAGAAAATCAATACAACGGTTTCATTTAGAATAGCAGCACAGAACTCGAACAAATACTCCCCCCTATTCTATCCTTTAAAACCGTTGTTCTAAATATAATTTATCAGACATCGATTGGACACTCATTGCAACATAATTCACACAATAAAACAGTTCCAATTACCAAAGATAATAGAAAAACAACAAGCCATAAGCAACATGACCGTATAATCAGTAATCTGACCTGTCACGACACTAACGCATCGGCTGAAAAATAAATATTATATTTATACATACATATCATCTTCTACAGTGAGTTGACCGAACGCTGCATTAGTGGGCGTATACATAGTTATACAATATATATTATTATAGTAATAGTAACTACAGGAAAAGTGCAGTAAATATAAAAAATACAAGTATACAATTAATTTACTGTTTCTATAAGGTGCTGTGGTCTTATTCACAACAGGCCTTTTACCGTTGAGATGCTATTGTAAGGCCTTTTATTCAAAAAGGAGCTTTATCGCACTTAAAAAAGCATTTTTTCTCAAAAATACTGAAACCACATAGCAATAGCAAATATTGATAAAAGAAAGACTTTCCTAAAATTATCTATCAGGACTCTTATTTCTATAGGATTCATTTTAAAGGGCAAAGTTCAATGACCGACCAGACTTATCAAACAACAAATTCTAAAACACTGTCCTTTTCCTGCGCTGTTAAGTAATTGTAAGCTCATTGTGTTATAAACAATAGTTAACGTATATCTGTGTCAAAGCATCAACTCAAATATGCGTAAAAGTAACAGGTTCGTCACCATACTATCAGAGGAGACTAGCCTATTGTTAGTCATGACGTCATAGACAGGAATGTGTGTCACGTATGGACATGTGTAGTAGCATTCATTCATTTCAGCCGACTTCAAAACAAGAAGGGGTTTCAATGCTTGTTAGTCATCGTGTTATCGGATTCCTTAACGTTTAATGAACTCAAAGGTTTAAAATGTTAACGACGTTAATTAATATTTTTCGTTTACTCTGTTTTTTATGATTAAAATGACCCAAGTCCTAAATTATTGCAACTTTCTGCATAAATTAATATCCTTCTATGTTGTATGTCTGTGTGTCCATGTTTGTATTGTAACATAATCACACCTTTGTATGAGTCATATAGCAACCATCCGCTACATTGAATATGTAAATGAACGATACAATCTGCGACAACGCTTTAGGGCACATCACCAGTTTAAAAGCTATCAATTTTCATTTTGTTTATTGATCAAGACTTATTTAGGATACGCTTAAATTGATTTTGCCTAAATTTGTCACTGCAGAATACTCTAGCGTGATTTTTCAGGCAAAATCGACCGCTTTATTTCTGTCTCTAATTAAATTAACGCGCCGTTTTTGTCCGGAAAAATACTCGGCGCTTCGCTTCACTAGATCTGTACTGGCCTTTATTTTTTGTTGTTCTGATGTAATTGTCTGTTTACTTTATCCATTAGCATAGACTAGGAATAATTCCAATGTTACGCGCGCTAATTAAATCAAGTGCCCTAGTTTTACTTTTCCATTGGAATACTCTGCATTGCATAATTTTATACTCATACTTTAAATAGCTTGTTAAGTATGCAAGGCTAGTTTGTTTTAGAATTTATGAAAGAATGTTCAATATTTTGCATAGGATAAGCAAATACAAAATAATGGTGAATAATATCTTTGTAAGTGCTTTTTTAGTTCACTGTACACTATTTCCCCATTTTACCCCAGCTTCTAACTAAAGAAAAATCGAAAATATTAAATCAAATTCATGTTATTATTTCCCTATTCTACCTATTCATATTAGTAAAAATGTTATTAAGAAAGCCTCCATCAGATACAATATTTTTTTCATATATGAGTCAAAATTAATTATTATGTGCCCACTCTCACCTCGGAGACAGACTTGAGCAGGTGCATGATGCACATGTCCTGCGTGTTGATGGGCGCCACCAGCTCCTTCTCCACATTGTCCATCTTCCACTCCATCATGTCTAGCTGTTCATCCGTACGCTTCACCTGGCATTGAGAGATATCAGGTCTAAGTGTGTTAGAAAATACCTCGGAAGAAATGAGAGTACCAAATCAAATATGTGATTTTGACTTTGAATGGGATGTGATGTTTGTTTATAAAATTGACTTGAATTTAATAGAATGTACTTTGGTGATGTTTTAATAGAATATACATTGGTGATGCTTTAATTGATTGTTTATTGTTTAATTGGTGTTATTGGTAGTTAATTTACCTACACTAGAAAAGCATTAGGATCTGAACTTAAAATAAGTGATGTATTTAGCAATCAACCATGCTTAAATAATAAAATGGATATTTGTTACAATATACTTGATAAATTAGTACCAGCAGGAAATTAGAGCAATGCTACCTACTTTGTTTAAAGTAATATTCAAGGCTGGCTGCTTCCCTAATATAGTACCTAAATTATGCAAGTGTATAATTTGGGCTTACACAGATGGGCATGAACCAGATTAAATGCATTTCTTAATTAGTGAACTGAATCTATACTAATATTATAAAGAGGAAAACTTTGTTTGTTTGTTTGGTTGTAATGAATAGGCTCAAAAACTACTGGACCGATTTTAAAAATTCTTTCACCATTCGAAAGCTACATTATCCACGAGTGACATAGGCTATATTTTATCCGGGTACGGGCA
>NWSH02000085.1:10787011-10824627 GCA_002382865.2 Heliothis virescens
GGTAACTGGGTTGTGGAGGTCAGACAGGCAGTCGCTCCATGTGAAACACTGGTTCTCAGCTGCATTCGGTTAGACTGGAAGCCGACCTCAACGTAGTTGGGAAAAAGGCTAGGCAGATGATGAGGGTTCCGTGCAAAGTCACGTTTGTCGCCTAAAATTCTTCTTCTTTATCATCATTATCTGTTAAAATTTTAGCTCTCTGGCTATCATGCTAAACGACATACAGCCTGGTGACAGACGGACGGATGGACAGTAAAGTCTCAGTAATAGGGTCCCGTTTTATCCTTTGGGTTAACCATATTTGAATTTCCCGCGCTTCGTATATTAAAATGTAATTTACTGATTCAAAACTAGCATTCCGTCACTCACTACCCAAAAAGAAAAGTATAATATAAAACCTGCATGAACATTCATACACATAATTAAAAAAAAAACTATATCAACACAACCTCTATGGATATTCTAAATTCAAACATTCCCGCGCCGCGCTGTCTGACAGATGTCGCGCAGTCGCAAACGACAGCTGACAGCTGAGGTCATTGGCTCATTCGATCCGGCCGGGCCGCCATTACTTGTTATTTATTTTCATTCGGAATCGAATACGGTTTCAGTGCACGGATTACGGAATCTAGTGCAGTTTTGCAAGTATTGATTTTTCACTTGTGTTAAGTATTTAAACAATGCGTCTTTTGATTACTTTAAGTTAGAACAGAAATTTGTTGGGTCGTGAAAGAACATAACCTTATTTGTTTTACATAAACAATGTATACAAAACTTGAACTGAGAGATTTTCTATGTGAAATATCAGAAAAAGCTCATTTTCCCGTATTCACTTATGTATCAGCAAGAAGGTTTATAATTTGTATCAATTGCCGGGTGGAGCCGGATCGAGACGCGAAATTCTACAGCGAATACGTCTCAGAATGGATCAAAAAGTTCACGAAATTCACAAAAACCGGTTGGATTGTTAGACAAAGCTACCCCAAAGTAAAACGGTTCGCTTATAGGAAAACATTTGTATGTCAGTTCTCTAGTTTTAACAAAACGAAGAAGCCAATACAAACAGACAATAGAAATAAACAGTGTCAAGCACAGATAGATTTTAAGATAAAGTTCATCAACCGCAATACTATCAGGAACAATGAAATGTTAAAGAAAGGTTTGAATTTGTTAATTTCAATAAACCATTTGCACTCACACAAAACATTTACAAAAGAATCATTGAGCTTGCTGAGATGTTCAGCGGATACTGACGAGTTGTTCTGCAAGTACTTTGCTGATGGACACACGGACACTACTGCGAAAAGCTACCACGAATTGACTTTACTTTTAAATGCTATGGCCGGCAGTAATCCACTGACAATCGCAGAAATAAATCCTACGTTGCGTCATGTAAATTACTTGTTTACCAAAAAAAAGAAAGAGGGCAATTATACTGGCAACCGAGATATAATGCCTGAGAAAATAAAGGTTTTAGAGGAATCTGGAGGACTGTTGAAGTGCTCGGAAGATTACAGTAACATTGTGGTAGTAACGCCATTTATGAAAAATGTGTTATCCAGCCATGAGTTGGACAGTATCATAGTAGATAGTACAGCTCTCAAAGAATATGTGGTATCATTCTTTCTAGTACCAACTCCTTTAGGAGCTCTGCCTATAGCCTGTGCACTGCATACACAGTCTAAAGACAAAATACACAGATACAACCAAGCATTTAATTATACAAAAACTCTTATAGAATCTGAAATCTTAAGAAGCTTTGAGCCAACCAAATTCATGATAAATGAAATTGAAGAAAATTATGCTTTAGAAGAAGAATTTCCTAATGCAAGCCTGTCTGTGACACACATGTCTTTATTCCAAAGAATATGGGAGACAATTTGCAAAGGAGATGTAAAAATTGTGGCAAGCCGTCGCCATGATTTAATGGAGTCATTCCATTCCTTGCTTTACAATAACAATTTAGAAGAAGCTGACCTAATATATAAAAAACTTGAGGAAGATAAATATGTTTCAACTTCACCCAAACTGAAAGAATATCTTGTTGATATATGGGAAAGAAGAGACAACGCCACTACAGCAGACAAAATTATAGATATATCATTACGAACATTGAAGCAGTTTTTAATAACCCAATGTTTTTCATTCAGTACTGCAATAATGATGGATGTATTGCTACACATATTAGATAACCACTGGCGTCAAATACTTCATGCACTTTTGAGTGACAAATTAATCGTTGAAACATATACAAAATTATTGTTGAAAGATGGAGAAGTGATTAAAAGTGGTAAGAAAGATAATAAGAAGCATACAATAGAAAATCAACAGAAAAATCATAGTTATAACATAGAGGCAATGTGTTGTGATTGTGTCAAAGGAAAAAGGGGGGAGTTTTGTGAACATCTGTGTACGGCTCTACACTCAGTCAATTTCAGTGTGACTTTAAGTGAAGAACAAAGACTATTGTACACATCACTGATTGGAGACTTAGAGATAAAACCTGAGGTGCCTACAGAGCATGAAAATGAGTTAGACCTTGATATGGAAGAACCTACATTAAGTGATGATGAGCAAAGCGAATATTCTATAATCAAAAAAGAAAAAGAGGTAAATGATGACCCTTTAGACAATAGTGAAAATGACGATAGTTCTGAAAATGTAGAAATAGATGATGATATGAAGAAACAATATGTTACAGCTCTATCGGCATTGCACGATGAATTTAGAAGGCTAGACAGATTGTTTATGGATAACCCTAGTGCTTCTAATTTGGACAGTATCAAGCAATTAGCTAGAGAATTGAGTAAAATAAGACCAGTGGAATTGTCAAACGATTTTCCTGACGTTAATGATACTGATAGTATGAATGAAAATTAATAAATCTACATCTAATATGATTGGAATTCTTTTATTTTGTTATATTATTTCTTACTAGCTTACTAGGGCTCTGCCTCCCGCACTTGGACAAAACGGAGCTTTTATGTCAACTGACGTATAAACAATTTTACTGCCAATTTTCATCAAAATTTGTTCAGCTGCTAGTGCATGAAGAGGCAACAAACATATACACACGACCAGAAACTATCACCTTTATTTTTGGTGAATAGTGTAAGAAATAGACAAACAAATAATGTAATAATGGATATGAAATATGAATTTGATTAATCAACCCAGTACAAATTACATAAGTTTTGAAGCTGTAACCCTAGGAGTCCGCGCATGTGATCATACCTGTCTCCCAACCCTGTCACCCGCTGATACCTAAAATTGGTGTATGCGCCAGCCGCGCAATGTTGAGTGACGACAGAAAGTTTGTCGACAATCTAACTAGGGTGTATGAGCACTAACTTGGCGGTGGAGACGAAGTCGGAGAGCTCTCCGTCGTCGCGCTCGAGCTGGTCGAGCGTGCGCGCCTCGCCGGTGGACTGCAGGCCGATCACCACGCACTTGCCGCACTTCACCGCCTCGCGCGCCGTCACCACCGCGTGGTTCACCTGCCCACAAATATATATACTTTATCTATCTGTATGTCGGCGATAGAGGGCGCCACAGTGTGCAGCGAATGTGCAGCGAAGACTGCGCCATCTATCACATCAGTTTGGAATCAGTAGGGATTACGTCATCGGAAACGCAAGCGCGCCCTACCGCTTGAACACGATCGTCGGTGGAGGGGAGGTAGTTGTGGAGGTTAGATAGTCACTCCATGCAAAACAGTGGTTCTCAACTGCAACCACTTAGACCCCAGCATTTTTGGAAAGATGCTAGGGAGGCAGATGATAATGATGACTTTTACTTCTTTACTTTAATTTTCATACAGTTACTCAAGTATTAGAGAATATAGTACATACCTTGGCAGCGATACATAGGTACTTGAAGAACCTCTGATGCGCAGACCAGAACTGTCCCCACATGGTCTTCTTCATGCGCGACTCCGCGTTGATCAGCTCGGCCGCCTCCGTGAACCGCTGCATGGCTTCCACCCACTGTGTAACGATATTTTTGGTAACTTTGGCTTATAAAGTAATCAAATCAATATTGACGAAATGACGTCTTTCTGGAGAAAATATATGGGTTTGGTGTAGAAACAGGGCCAACTTGGAAGGATATTGTATTAGACATACGGAAGGAATAGGAAAAATAACTATGATAGTGACCCTGATTGATGATTCTGATTAGTTTATTTTTATGCCGAAAATATTTTTGTCGGAAAATCATAAAATTGTGTACAATATAATTTTATAATGGCGTCCTAGGTGATTGCCGGCCACGGCGGCTGTTCTCATATACATACAGCACATACAGCTGCGCGTGACATATTATAGTGCACAAGCATTTGCTGTGACACAGGTGCGCTCCCTATTCACTCACTCTCATAGCGCGATGGGATGGCAATCCGACACGACCGGAGAGAGATCAGGCGATACTAAGAACACAAACACTACAGACCAGTGCGACGGACTTGTCGTATGTCTCCTTGAAGGCGTCGGAGAGCGGCACCTCCTCGATCTTGAAGGAGACGCCGTGGAAGGACAGCTGGCGCGCGATGTACATGCCGCGCAGCTTCATGTCCATCGCCACGATCTCCATCGCGCCCACGCCTCTGTACCACAAACACCATAATAAGGAATTATATGAAACAAGAAAAATAAATTGAAAAACTGCAGTCTTACTTATGGAATTTCAATTGTCATGTCAATTGCTATAGTGAAATGGAATAAACAGAAAGAAAGAGTTTTGAAAATTTCTGTGTTTCCACATTTCAGTTTTACCTAATGTATTTTTTGACGGTATAATAAATCTATAATATAAAAATGAATCGCTAAATGTGTTGGTAAGCGCATAACTCAAGAACGGCTGGACCGATCGGGCTTATTTTGGTCTTAAAATGTTTGTACAGATCGAAAGAAGGTTTTAACGATGAGAAAATATGATTATAAAAAAAAACAGGATCCGCGTACGAAGTTGCGGGCAGAAGCTAGTATTAGATGAAAATAAGTACAGTTTTTCTAATAGTCGGAGTCGTTCCGAAACTATCTCACACACAAATCCGCGTATGTGTACCGAGATTGGTTTCTGCGCAGCCACTCCAGCGAGGTTCAGTGACGACTGACGACAAAAAGTTTGAGGAGAACTATATTATGTCCCTATGGAGAGACTATATTTTATTATTTTTTGCCTACGTATATTTGTTTGATGCCTTTTCCTACGGCTACAATAATTTAGGCGGCTGAAAATAGTCTCCATAATATATTTGCCAAAAAATGCGGACCTAACTATTATTCGGACTTCCGGAAGGAATATTGAAATATTTTGGCAAACACAAATATTAATAATACAAAATTTCGAAAAAATTTCCATCTAACATTCAACAAAAAATAATCCATATCTCACCTCTTCTCAACAGCATTAATAAAGTCCATAAAAGTGGGGAACGGCGTCCCATCGCCCCATATGCCCAGTCGGACCATATAGGCCATGTTCCTGGGCTCGCTGGCACCCGTGGCTGAGGCATACACGACCCGAGCCTTCGGCAATTTGTTCTGAAGTTCTAACGCTGTCAAACCCGTTTTGGTCGCCTTGCCTGACCCGACGGGACACAAGTTTTTCGCTTTGTGACACTCGTCGAAAACGATCTAGGTTACAGTTAAGGATTTTAATTGGAGATAGTTGTGGGATTAGATTTCAGAAACATATTTTTTCAGCCTTTAGGAATGTTAAGAGTAAATATGTATAAGACTGATAGCATGAATTTTGTCATTGACTAACGGATTTTTGCTTTTGATGATCATAAAGCTCGGAAGACAAGGGTAAGCTAATTTGGTACTTTTTGGAGTACCAATGGTTTTAGTCTGGGTTTAAAATGCCTACAACATATTTTCAATTATATTGTATTTTTCACTCCCCAAGTTTTCCCCGTCCGTCTGGTGAACTCGCGTCTCGAGAGAACTTCTTCCCTCACCCAAATAAAATTATTTTACAGCGTTTTCGTTAAAACCTCCTAGACGGTTTATTTTTCCCGACATCTTCAATAAATTATACCCTAAAACCTTCCTCGAGAATCAAACTATCGAGTGATGAAAACCGCTTGAAATCCGTGAAGTAATTTTTACGTTTCTCGCGAACAGACAGACAGACGCGGTAGGTTGTTTTTATATTAGTGTAGCTATTGTTTAAAGGATACAACTCCATCGAAGTCGTCCCCGCACCACTGCAGCAGCTGCTTGAGGCGGGTGCGGTACTTGGTGGCGGTGGACTGCGTCTCGCCGATCAGCGCCGAGTACGTGCTGAATATCACGCCTTTCTTCACGTTGCCGTTCACAGCTGATGAGATCTTAGCGTATTTGAACTGTGGGCAAACATTGTAAATAAAATTTGGTTATCTTTATAAATTTAATCTATAATTTCTGCAGTAAGAGATGACAAAAAATAACTAGTATGCAGGATATTTGAGTTTACTAAGTAAAATAAAATAGGCGCCATTTTCTAAGATTGCGTGGAAACATAATATAGGATATGGTAAAACTGAAATACGAAAACCGGGCAATTTTTTTTTCTGGTTTCTTCAATATCATTTTTTATAGCCATTTTGCTATACTATTACTTTTTAGTTACCCCATTTTGCTATATCGATATTTTTTTCTTGGTACACTCATTTTTCTTTACCAATTTTTTTTCTGATGTCAACAGTTCCATAACTGTTAAACTTTCAATTTTTTTTTGCAAACTGAATAAACTATACTAACACAATATCACATAACATTTGTATATCCGTACCTTATTAAGCGGATGCACCTCGATCTTGCCGGCGCCGATGTCGCGGAGGTCGCGCTCGGCGTCGTACTTGAGGTCGTTGGAGACGGACACCCAGATGGCGCGCTTGCGGCCCGCGATGTAGTTCTCGAAGATGATGCCCGCGATCGTGCGGCCCTTGCCCACGCCCGCGCCGTCACCTGCAACGGAAATAAAGGTATTGACAAAGATGTTTTATGCTTTGCCTGTATTTTTTTGAAAGGATAAGCGTTTATAGAAATATTAGGGAGATAAAAAGTTTTACTTCTTTTCTAAACTAAACTAAATATAAACTAAACTCAAAATATTAAATATAGGGTCCGTACATAGGGTCGCTTACTACCCGTGGTGCCTCGAATGTAAAGCATAAGTTAATTATAGAGCCTCGCGGAAATATTTTCTAACGATCGCTAACTAATCATTATAGCTAGAGAGCTGAAATTTTAACAACAAATACTAAAAGCTTGAAATAACAATTTTAGGAAACTCCTATACATCGTGTTGTTTTCTACGGAACCCATCGAAATTACCAAATCTCATCATTATACTGACCAATAAGATTATATCCCCTTAAATTTATGGAAAAGGTCTACAAGATCACGGTCAGACCTGCTGTCCTGTATGGATCAGAGTGATGAATGTAGATGGATATTGCGGAAGGGGACGACGAAAGAAACGATAGATGGATTGTGTGAAAGTCGATATGGCTAGGAAAAATGTTACTTGTGAGATGACGGCATATAGAAGAGTGGGGAAGAAGCAAACATGTTGCGCTGACCCCAAATAAATTGGGATAAGAGCAGGAAGATGATCATACTAACCAATAAGAAAGCCAGCCCTGGTGCCATCAGGCAGCAGATGCTCGTGCGCCTGTGACGCGTACACCACGGCCTCCAGCTGCAGCGCCGACAGCAGCCCGGTGCGCACCGTCTCGTCCGGCAGGCTCACTTTGTATGTCACGTCTACTGGCTCTACTGAGGAGAGGGACGCCGTCTCTACTACTGGGTCGGGGTGCTTGCGGCCCAGTTTCACTGTGGAAAAGTAAGTATAATTTAGTGTAAAAATAAACTAAAATAAATAGTTTTTAATAAGTCATGTGGATTAGTTGATACGAGTGTCATCTGAATTTGAAGTTGAGATCCAGTGTTTTACATGGAGCGACTGCCTATCTGAGCCCCACAACTCGGTTACTCGGGCAACCCGATGGCCGATACCAGTTTGTAAGATTGGTTGTCTGTCTGATAGACTGAAGATATTTAAGTGAAATCCCAATTTATCACGCCCTCCAAATAATGGGAGAATTCGATCGATAATAACAGATAAACTAAGATTCTAAGATACTCTTAAGATATTTAAGCGACAGCCACAAATTGAAGTCTATAAGATATGCATCTTTGATCAAGATTGATTTAGAATGTTAAAATTATTTGCTGCAAAGTCACTTAAAGTTTCTTTACTTACATTTAGAAGGCATATAATCTGCATATGTCTCAGCCACACCCATCTCTTCATCGTCTACTTCTTCCTCGTCTCCTCCAATCTAATTCACGAAAACACAATTTAAAAAAAACCATACAACTTGTAAGTTAGTAATAAGATTTTATACCATCTCAACAAGTACAAAAAAGGTAAAACACAAAGTTCAGTGATACCAATGACAAACAAGGGTTGCCATCACCGAAAAAACAAAATATACAGACCCACATCAAGATACCACAATCTGGCAAATTCCTTCAATAGATTTTCAACATTATCACAATAGTGGAAGATTAATTTTCGACAGATTCGGACAGGTGTCGTCTGTAAATATTTGAATACCTTCAACATTGAAATAGTATAAGAACAAAATGACCATAAAAAACCGGCCAAGTGCGAGTCGGACTCGCACGCGAAGGGTTCCGTTCCATTATCTATGAAAAATAAACGTACCTACAAAAAATTACTTTGTTTTTCATACAAATATATGAATAACAAAGTTATAGTTTGCGGTTACTGAAAAAGTGCTATAACTCAAAAACTACTGACTGTATTTCGTTCAAACCAATTTTGGTTGATAGTTTTTATTAAGATCTATAACATATATTTTTTTTAGATTTTTCACTTTGGTAGTTTAGAAATTACAGGGGGGGGGACACACATTTTAGCACTTTGAAAGTGTCTTACTCTGAAATGATTGACTTTGAGAAAAAATGGTTTTAGAAACCTCAATCTCATTTTTAAAGACCTATCTATAGACACCCCACAAGTGTAGGTTAGACGAAAAAAAAATTTTTTTGTTTCAGTTCCATGTATGGGGAGCCCCCTTCTAATATTATTATTTTTTTATTTTTGTATAAAAATCGTGAAGCGGTTAACATAATACATCTACCTACCGAGTTTGAATGGTGTAGTCTTAATAGTTTCGGAATAAACTGGCTGTGACATACGGACAGACAGACAGACAGACAGACAGACAGACAGACAGACAGACATGACGAATCTATAAGGGTTCCGTTTTTTGCCATTCGGCTACGGAACCCTAAAAAGATAAAAAGTAATTTATTCAAAGTAGGCTGAAAATCAGCACTTTTTGAAGGTCAAGTTTACAAAAGACAGCTCAAAGACCAAAACTTACAAAGACAGCTATAACACCAAAGAAACCTTACCTTCTCCGGTTGCCACATATTCCCCGGCTTCCCCTGTGCCCAGGCGGGCGCCACCGGTACGAACTGGTTCAGCATGCCAGCCAACGGTCCCCCCATCCCAGATGCCAGTATCTGGTTCAAGTTCTGCAGTAGATACGAGTTCATGCCCGTCATGCCGACCATCTCCACTGTTGGACAAGCAAACGTTAGCCGATAGTAGATGGCGCTGTTCTCAGTTTTACAGTTTGGAAGATAGATGGCGTTGTGTTAAGTTTGTTGGGGTATAATCGATTTTTGGTGGGTATTTTTAGATATTGGGGTAGAAAAGTGGCTGCCAACAATATTTTTAATGGACTTTAAAAGCAAAATGCACTTAGTTTCAGTATATTGACTGTTCAGTGATGGATATTTCAAACAAATTTATTGAAGCCACTTCTACGCCCGCAAGGTCTTATAAAATATGAAGAAAAAATTGTTTGTGAAAAAATACAACATTATTAATATTTACCGCATACTTTAGCGCAAATTGTAGACAAACATAAAAATAATACTAAAAAACATTACTTAAAAACGCCCGAACAATCGCATTACACTACCTACACAAAAAATAAACAGCCCACGGATAGCTACTCAAGATAATATAAATACTAGGAATTTTATACATAGGAATAAGTATCTTTCACGCTAAGTGAAATTAAATAAATACTACGCAAACAGGTTCAAAAGTTCAATATAAGCAAAATCTTATTTCATTCATAAAGTGTATAGTCCTTTCATTAATAGAAAAAAAACGCCTCATTTCAGAAAGTATAAAAAATGTTCCCATTCCACACTAAAATTGAGAGAAACCGAAGTACAGACGACAGCACATCGAGTTACCACAATCTGTCGAATTTCTGCAATCGATTTTCAACCTTATCGCAATGGGGGTAGGTTAATGTTTGATTGGTAAAATTTGATACATTCGTATACGTTGACCTGCTGTCGTCTGTACATTACACTCATGCAATTTTTTATTGTAAAACTGAAATGCATATATGCAATACCATTTTATAATAAATTAGCCGTTTTCCCGCGGTTTCACTCGCGTCCCGTGGGAATTACTGCCCGTATCCGCATAAAATAAACTCGTGGAAAATGTAGATTTCGAATGGTGAAAGAATTTTTAAAATCGGTTCATTACTTCCAGAGATTACTCCCTACAAATAAACTTACAAATTTACAAACAATTTTACCTCTTTATAATTATAGATGTATTTTAACACTACAAAGAAACAAATGAAGCCGTTCCTTCGTTTCTAAAAAGGTCATTACTTGTTCTTGTAAATAATTTATTTGTTTGTTAAATGTAAATAATTGTTTTAAATGTAAGTAATGTAAACAATCAAAACATTTATTTACTAATAAATCTTTTGAAAAATTTCAACCCTTCTCAACTTTTGCAAAACAACTTTTCCTCTGCGAATTTGTAAGGTATTTCAAACCTTTTGATTTTTATGGCTTCAGTACAACATTTCAGTCACGTTGAAAAACCAGCTTAGAAATTGGTATCTTTATCTGCCTAGCCTTTTCCCTATTAGTTGGGGTCGTCAACCAGTCTAACCAGATGCAGCTGAGAACCAGTATTCCACACGGAGCGACTGCCTTTCAAAACCCAGTCACCCGGGCAAACCCGATACCCTTTGGTAAGACTTGTTGTCAGACTTACTGCTTTCTGACGGCTGCCAAAGCTGTTTAAATGACAGCCGGGTCCACCAATGTATCGTGCCTTCCGAAACACGGAAGAACAAGTCATGACATGGTCACCCATTCAAGGATCGACCACACCAAGCGTAAACCTTATGATCGTTCTATCCACGCTTTGACTTAGCCACAAGCTCTTCACTTAGAAATAGGTAAACTTGTATATAATTCAGGTCAGATCTATAAATATGCCTGAAGACTAAAGCAGGGCAATCCGAGGCTATAGTGTCGGTCAGGCAGACCGATATATCATGAATAACTTAGTAAAATTGGCTCGAGGGCCATCGATTGTTAGCTTGCATACCATACACATACTACACTACATGGAAATGTTAGCCGCTAGGAAAAGCTAAGAGATAGTCCACTACGGATACTGGAGTTATAAAATACAAATGATACATTATGATGTTCTTAGCTTTTGGAGGATGGTCACAAATTGTTTTTGCGTTAATCGTTTTTTGGGACATATCTTACAAAAAGTAATTTTTTGGGACAAGTGTTCAGTATTTTTTTTCTGAGACAACTTTTCCAAAAAAATAAGGCTTTTTGACAACTAGACTATTAAGTAGTCTTTTAGAAATAGTCCCACTTCACATCGTAAAATCAACTAAATCTAAAAGATACCCAAAAAACTGGACTCCACAAAGAAGTCATTGCATTCAAAGCCATTCAATAACACCCCTTTTTTTTCTTAGGTCAAGGTTTAAAAAAATCCTCCAAAAGCCACAAAAACATCATCACATAAGGAAAAAAAACTACAATAAAATAGAAAATAATACACAAGATACATCGCGGGCTACACCGTACTCACTCTGAGCGAGTAGCGAGGCGGCGCTGTACGCGGCAGACGAGCCAGCCGCAAAGGGCGGCGCCGCGGCCGCCACCGCCGCTACGCAAAACCACGTTTCAATGAGGCTGCTTAACTAATATTATAGATGGGAATTGTGAGTTTGTTTGTCATAGTTTTATAAAAAATATATATACGGTGTCCAACAAAGTACAGACGACAGCTGGATCAACCTTTACGAATCTGTCAAATTATACCGATCGAACATTAACCCTATTGTGATAAGGTCGAAAATAGATTGCAGAAATTTGACAGATAGTGGTAACTTGATGTGCTGTCGTCTGTACGAAGTGGTGACCTAGTGGGTGAAGCACAATCATCTCAAGTACGAGTTGTATGTACTTTGTAAGTATATCTTAGACATCGATGGTTTATTATAATTAGCTATAATAATTATTATTATTTGGAAAGTCGGTTAAAAATGGCGGAATTTTGTTTGGAGATAGATTGCTATCTTGCAGGCCTGATACAGGGAGTAGAAAAACACATTTTCTACACTCATTTTAAATACATTTCCGACGGGCAAATGTAGAGAAAATATTTTTTGGAAATTCTCCTGTGGGCGTGCTCAAAAAGGTTTTGTGTAGGTAGTCCTTTTAACAGTTATTATCAGACAAACAAACTCATATTCTCATTTATAACCTTAGTTAAAATTGTCTACGCAACTTATGATTAGCCGTCTTAGCACGATAGCCTCCATATTAAGTTTCAAATCCAAAGTAATCTCTTTTCTTTCTTGTTAAACCTCTTGCATTTCTATTCCGCGTTATTTTAGCGTTCACAATTCAAACATATTTTTATGGCGTTTAGAGAAAAAAAAAATATTGAAAGCAAGCAGTAAAATAAAAAAATAATCTTGAACTGTGACTGTGAATGCTGGCTGAATATTTTGGACAATGTTTTAGATACATTCCGTTTTACGATTTTTTAGTTTGCTTCTCTCAGTGTCAGAATTTAATGACACGTTACTAAAACAATGCCAGCGTTGCGGTTATAAACATATAACAAATGCGATAGCAAAAATCAACTTTTTATATTCGATATTATATTTCAGAAAGTGCTTAGAACCTTATTCAAAATGTCGATATGTAGAATAGCATCTCGGTTGGACACATCAAATTTTAAATATACAAAATAATGCTGAGTACACTGACATCAAAATTTCTAAGGTAGTGTCAGTTTACAATTTCCTGATAAAAAAACGAGAAAATCGAGGATCGAAAACTGTGGTAGTATCAAGGACACATGTTACAAGAATATCAGGCCACCAAAAAGGTATATTCAGCATTACTTGTAAAAAAGACCCCTATTTTCTAGTAATAAACCTATACAAATATAAGTCTTACTTGCTCCTCGGCCGAGCCCGGCTATGTTGATGGGTTTGGTGAGCGAACTGGCTGATATCTTGATAGGCTTCACGTTGCTGGCTTGGCCGAACGCCTGCCCTGAAGGCGCTGTGGAAACAAGGATCGATTAAAGTATTAAATACTGGTAAAAGTATTATGAGGAACAGAAAAATGCACTAATGAGATAGGAGAGGTAATTTGAGAGGATTCCCAAAATACCAAAAGTATCTGAATTTAAGTTAGGTCAATTAACGTTGGAAAGAAGTATCAGGATTCCTGAAAAAAATATTGGATTCTGTTTCGAGGCTCCATTCCAAAATTATCCTGAAAATCTAGAGGACCAAAAGGGAAGACCCATTTACTCCAATCTTTATTGCTTGATTCTTCACTAGTATCGGAACTTTTTGGACGAAATAGTAAAACTGTATCTTACAAATACTTTCCCCACTCATTCAGGGTATATAAGTCTTTCACTCGTCAATATAATACAACTACTATATGTATAAAGAACTCACCTGCCAGTGGGTTTGTGGTCGGTTTGACTGTGACCTGTGGCGTGACTGTGACCTTCTTCGCGGCCATGCTTGCTGCCGCCGCCAGGGTTTTCCCACCACCTGGTAAAATACACAAATATTAAGATAACAGTAACACTGAACTGCTAAAAAAAAATATTTCGGAAACCCCCTTTGGTGAACTAGATCAAAGAAGTAGCAACTCCACATGAGTTCCTGGGTTTCTATAAACATGGTTTTTCCCTCGGGTATGCTAGAAGGATACACGTGCCTAAGCCCACGGGAAACCAAACTAAGTATGTTTTACAGCAGGAGCAATTAAACTGAATTTCGAATATAATAAATTTGAAGAAGATTCCTCTATAATACTCTGCTACTGTAAATGGTAGCTCCATGATTATAAAGGCGAAAGTGTTAGTGTTGATTACTTCTTTACGTCGAATCAGCTGATCGGATTATGATGAAACTTGACAGTGATATGCCTTAGAAATGGCGCGGGAAGTACATAGTCAAGAGGTGGGTCAAACCGCCGGCGGGAGCTAGTTTTAAATAAATGCTAATGTTTGGGAGGACCCATACACGTAGGACTGTCCGATAAGTCATAGTTTAAATAGTCGCGTCGGGAGTGCCAAGGTCAATATGTGTTTTGTTTGGGTTAACAACTATGCCACCTATCTGTCTCGTGTCCGATCGGTCGTCATAGAAACTTTCTTTACTTTTATCGGTCTAAAGGTTTTATTATATTATTTTAATACACCATTTGTCTAGCCTTGTCCAGACCATATTGGGATCGGCTTCCAGTCTAACCGAATGTGGTTGAGCGAGTACCAGAGTTTAACATGCAGCGATAGCCTATCTGATCTGCTCAACCCAGCAGCCCTTATAAACCCCTAGGTAAGACTGGTCGTCAGATCTGACTACTGTAGATAATGACTGCAAAAGATGTTGAAATGGCAGTCGAGACAGGATCTTATTCAAAATCCTTCAAAAACTCAGATAGAAGTTAATCTTGAGAGCCACATTGCCATAAACAAATTTCAGAAACAGTGGACCTACGGCAACACTTGATTCTACGCAAAACAACTGTTTCTTGTGCATTTATGAATATCCCCAAAGTCACCTTGATACATAATAAATGCACCCTTGAACGTTATTCAAAATAAGAATATATTTACATTTATTTCAATAAAAAACACTCTTCGGTGTTTCCCATCTAGATCTACGAAAACTTAGGTGGTCTAAAAAACAATGAAAAATAACATCGCCCATTTACTGGGTTTTTCGTGATCAAAATTATCAGATCAGACAGATCATCTCTCCCTTGTACTGAATTTCTATTATGAACTAATTAAAATTATTCGTTCCTATGCCTCAAGCGCTTTGCGTTTCGGGGTCTCAGTTATACTTCCTAGCATTCCTGTAAGCTGGCCGGCAGGTTTTGAGCCTAGAATCCCTCCTAGCCTACACTATACTTAACGATGCAGTTCAGATCCTCTTTCTATTGAGGTGGGAAATTATCAGATGACCCCTTCCACTGAGAGTGAGTGTCAGACTTTTACTGACTAAAACCCACCTCTGTTCCTTCTTCCCAGAACAAGCGCCCAGACACGGCAAGCAGAACACCAGCAGAGCACTAAGGGGCCTCACATTTCTTGCCGACTGATTTAAAGGAGCATGTGGAATAAAAGCTAGGCTTTCTTATTTTAGGCGTATAGCACACTACCAGACTCGTGGCTGCAATGCCTCGCACTCACTTCTCCATAACCATGAACTCTCGTAGTGTTTGTTATAGGAACAAGGATGTACTTTGTTCTGAGTGCATTTAGTGACAGAGAAGCTTATACCTATGGCTATATACTTGACATCTTGTACCAAACTAAAATGTTGCAAACTTAACTCAAACAAGAGTTGCTACAGGTACATTTCCGTTAACCTTTTACTACCTCTTTACGGCTTTTCTTACACAGTTGTAAAGTAACAATGCACATAAAAAGTTGTATCTCTACCATCTTGAATATATTTTCGACGTATGCAGTTTTGTTTTCGCTTAACTTTGCCGCTCTGAAGTCAACCATTTGACCGCTCGCGCATGCGCTGTAGTGTTTTGTTTTCGTACATTTTGACTGTCGTGAACTTAGCAGTAGTCAGCTTCGGAGCAATGAATTAGTCGGAATCCTACTGATATCATTCGTGCAAAAAAAAGTTTGTATGTATTTTAGTTACTGTTTCTCGCAAAAACTACAGAATGGATTTTGATAAAATTTGGCCAATATACCCAGCTGATACACCAGAATAAGATAAATGCCTGGGCTAGTTTTTGGTCGGGTACGTTAAGATCCCACGGGAAACGGGTGAAACAGGAGGCAGAAACTAGTATAATCTAAACACAAAAGTATAAATACAGTATAACAACAGACTAACCTGGCACCTCCAGATTGTCGGGATCCTCATCATCATCGAAGTCCGAGTCGTCGGAGGGTGTCGGCGGATTGTCCTCGTCGTCATACGCCGACCGTTTAGACTAGAAACAGTAAACAATACTATATTAACTTATAGCCGTTCCCAATAACCTATCTATCTCTGGATTTGCTTACTAAAGATAGAATTTTGACATTAGCCCCATACAATTAATGTCAAAGTCCTATCTCTAGTAAGCAAATCCAGAGATAGACAGAATATTGAATTCCGCAGTAAGAGGATAACTAAAATACCTGCTATAGCTCTAGCATTTTTGGGCCTAATAATAAACCATGTGCTGAAAAACACACTAAAGCTGAAGACTTTTTTTGTGTACTTGAAAGAGCTAATCTCAGGAACTACTGGTCCCATTTGAAAAGAGAAGTCTTAGAAAGCCCAACGCGCAGTAGTTCCCACAGAACGCGTGTAAAAACGCTGGCAGAAATAGTATTCTTTCTTTCATAGAAATAGTATTTATTCTTGATGAAATTTGGTCGCTACGAATATAGCATAAACATCAGACAGACTTATACGAATAAAATTCGGGTGTGGGAGGTTCCGTCGGGCGAAAGAACAATGTGATCTTATATGGGTTCCGTATTTTCCTTTTGTGGTACGGAACCTTAAAAAAAATTATTAAGTCGTGTGTGTCGGTGATTATTTATTTACATAAATAATCAGAGTACAATTTAAATCTCCAAAGCGGAAAATTTAAATCTCCAAAATTTGCTCCAGCAACAAATTTTCCTGGGGTTACCCCAAAGTCTAGGTTTTACTTTGGTTTTTATTATTTTTTTAATATTTTCAAACTATTATATTATTATCATGTCATTTGCTAACCTGTGAGATCAAAAATTACCTAAACAGTCTCAAGTATTTTTTTTATTCTTAAGAATATCTAAAAATACATAATGTATTTATTATTCTTTTAAATATAATGGCTTTCTCTCAAGATGTAGGCGGAATGTAGGCAGCCAAAAAAATCTGTGAGAACCCACACATCTTACTACCTACCAGACTACATAAATTAAATGGTAATAGAATATAAAGTCAATTTAATGTGCCATTGTTGCATTACTATGGTCAGAAGTCGCACTGGTACCTGTACACCATACTAATTATTCTTGGAGATTTGTAGAAATACAACAAAATAAATGTCATTATATTTGATTGTCTCACTGCTGGGCTCAGACCTCCTCTCAGGCAGAGAAGAGTTGAGCGTTAATGTATGAGCTATATCTATTATTATCTATGTCTATACTAATATTAAAAAGCTGGAGAGTTTTTTTGTTTGAATGCGCTAATCTCAGGAACTACTGGCTNGCACATAAAAAGTTGTATCTCTACCATCTTGAATATATTTTCGACGTATGCAGTTTTGTTTTCGCTTAACTTTGCCGCTCTGAAGTCAACCATTTGACCGCTCGCGCATGCGCTGTAGTGTTTTGTTTTCGTACATTTTGACTGTCGTGAACTTAGCAGTAGTCAGCTTCGGAGCAATGAATTAGTCGGAATCCTACTGATATCATTCGTGCAAAAAAAAGTTTGTATGTATTTTAGTTACTGTTTCTCGCAAAAACTACAGAATGGATTTTGATAAAATTTGGCCAATATACCCAGCTGATACACCAGAATAAGATAAATGCCTGGGCTAGTTTTTGGTCGGGTACGTTAAGATCCCACGGGAAACGGGTGAAACAGGAGGCAGAAACTAGTATAATCTAAACACAAAAGTATAAATACAGTATAACAACAGACTAACCTGGCACCTCCAGATTGTCGGGATCCTCATCATCATCGAAGTCCGAGTCGTCGGAGGGTGTCGGCGGATTGTCCTCGTCGTCATACGCCGACCGTTTAGACTAGAAACAGTAAACAATACTATATTAACTTATAGCCGTTCCCAATAACCTATCTATCTCTGGATTTGCTTACTAAAGATAGAATTTTGACATTAGCCCCATACAATTAATGTCAAAGTCCTATCTCTAGTAAGCAAATCCAGAGATAGACAGAATATTGAATTCCGCAGTAAGAGGATAACTAAAATACCTGCTATAGCTCTAGCATTTTTGGGCCTAATAATAAACCATGTGCTGAAAAACACACTAAAGCTGAAGACTTTTTTTGTGTACTTGAAAGAGCTAATCTCAGGAACTACTGGTCCCATTTGAAAAGAGAAGTCTTAGAAAGCCCAACGCGCAGTAGTTCCCACAGAACGCGTGTAAAAACGCTGGCAGAAATAGTATTCTTTCTTTCATAGAAATAGTATTTATTCTTGATGAAATTTGGTCGCTACGAATATAGCATAAACATCAGACAGACTTATACGAATAAAATTCGGGTGTGGGAGGTTCCGTCGGGCGAAAGAACAATGTGATCTTATATGGGTTCCGTATTTTCCTTTTGTGGTACGGAACCTTAAAAAAAATTATTAAGTCGTGTGTGTCGGTGATTATTTATTTACATAAATAATCAGAGTACAATTTAAATCTCCAAAGCGGAAAATTTAAATCTCCAAAATTTGCTCCAGCAACAAATTTTCCTGGGGTTACCCCAAAGTCTAGGTTTTACTTTGGTTTTTATTATTTTTTTAATATTTTCAAACTATTATATTATTATCATGTCATTTGCTAACCTGTGAGATCAAAAATTACCTAAACAGTCTCAAGTATTTTTTTTATTCTTAAGAATATCTAAAAATACATAATGTATTTATTATTCTTTTAAATATAATGGCTTTCTCTCAAGATGTAGGCGGAATGTAGGCAGCCAAAAAAATCTGTGAGAACCCACACATCTTACTACCTACCAGACTACATAAATTAAATGGTAATAGAATATAAAGTCAATTTAATGTGCCATTGTTGCATTACTATGGTCAGAAGTCGCACTGGTACCTGTACACCATACTAATTATTCTTGGAGATTTGTAGAAATACAACAAAATAAATGTCATTATATTTGATTGTCTCACTGCTGGGCTCAGACCTCCTCTCAGGCAGAGAAGAGTTGAGCGTTAATGTATGAGCTATATCTATTATTATCTATGTCTATACTAATATTAAAAAGCTGGAGAGTTTTTTTGTTTGAATGCGCTAATCTCAGGAACTACTGGCTCGATTTGAAAAATTCTTTCAGTGTTAGATAGCCCATTTATTGAGGAAGGCTATAGGCTTTTTATCCGGGTGCGCCGAGTAGTTCCCACGGGACGCGAGTGAAACCGCTGGCAGAGGTTAGTTAATTATACGACTGCACCATTTTCTCGTGACATAAAAACAGTATCTACACCCATTTTCAATTCCAACATCACCGAACATTGCAACCCCAACTCAGAATGAGTTAGCATATTTAAAGTATTTAATTCACTATCATATACATAGATAACCTTGGCAAATCAAAGAATTCAAGTGCTAGGACTAACAATGACCTTGGCTTCATCCAATCTATAAATAGTTCAAGATCTCCCTAACATTGTCAAGGTCAAATTTTGTAACATGCCAGTAACAATTTTCTCTCTGGGTGGCATACAATGAGGTCGTCTTGGAGTATTCAATAAGTGCATAGTGCCTATTAAATTCAATACTGCATGTTATTGGGTGACAATGTAACGCTGTGCAGTGGAGGATTTTCATATTATGTACATGACTTTTTTGTAAATATATTCTGCTTGTGATATTTTTTTATTTATATGATAAGATGGTAACTTTTAAATTAAACCAGATCTTAATTTACAAGAATTCCTTTATTTATTTAATAATTGATTTTTCATTTTCATCAGGGATAAAGTTTTGCCTGTATTCATCTGGATCTTGAACTATTTCTCATATCCGGATGGGGATAAAAAGACCCATGTTCATCTCCTAGATCTAAGCTATCGCATCAACAATTATTGCCCAAATCAGTTCAGCCGTTTTTAAGCCATAAAAAGGATAACCACCACAACTTTCTTTTATATAAATAAACTAGCTTCCCCCTGCGGTTTTAATCACATATTGTGGGAACTATTCCAGACACCCAGATAAATAGCAGCCCGCCCTCAACAAATGTGCTATGTAACACAGAAGTAATTATACTACAAAAATTGGACCAGTATTTACTGGCAAACAAACAAACAAATTCTTCAGCTTTACAACATTAGTATAGATTGAATTGTCTAAGGTAGTAACAAAATACAACAGTACTTAGTAATGTTTCAACAATTCTCATTCAGCTTGTTTGGGATGACAAACAGTGTTTATGTTTGAGAGATAACCTTGATAGTACAGTGCAATTGATTTGACCTCAACTTTCATTTTAAATAGAAATAGGTTATGATTGTTTTCCCCTTAAAATGTCCACCAATATTGAAACAGTGATATATAACCATTTGCAAGTCAATAATAATGTTCACTATGTCTGAAGAAATCTATTGGATTTTAACCAATGAGAGAAAGTTTCAGTTCAAAATGTCCAGATTATTGCCTTAAATTTGGTAGATGATCTCATACAATCAAGATTGCAAATAATGAATTGAATATGATTATTATCTGAAATTGACAAACAGACTGAAATGTCTAGATTTCCCTGATATATCTTAAAATGATTGGGTTTGATTATATTTGTTTTGATCGATATTTGTAAGCTTTTAAGTTTCACAATAATGAACTTTTAAAATCCTTGACCTTTTTCAGATAAGGACTGTCAAAATATCATAATATTTTTTTTTATTATAATTAATTAATCCAATGTTGGTCATGTTGTATTAATTTTTAATTTAAGTATTGTATTGATAAAAGCTTTGCTTACTTAATTGTAAAGAATGAGGAAAATTTTAAGTTTATTTCCTAAATGTTGTTTTGCTTGTAACCAGTAGTTACACATGGAAGAATGGACACTAAACATTGGTAATTATTTACAATATTGTAATAAACCTAATGAGAAATATCAAAACAATTCTATTAAATTTAATTTGGTAAACATTTGTTTATTTTGGTTTCTTTCAGATTATCTTTTTTTATAAAAATAATATCCTTAATGAACAACATGCAGTATTTAATCAACCAAATCTATTTGAAAAGGTAAAAGTATATCATAGACAAGTATATGGAGTAACCAGACAAACACTAAAAAGTCTTGGCACAAACTGAATTATTACATTTGCTATAGTTGGCAAAAGCACCAAAATACAGTAAAAATCCTTACATAACTGATAACATGGTTTTATAATGCTCTTTTTATGACTATTTTACTTTCCACCATGATAAGTGAGTGCATGCATTGAGCAACACCAAAATTCAATGTTACTGCATTTGTATTTCAGTAAACACGCATTTATCGTATTCTAATAGGATGCTATCGTAAACAGGAGCTAGCGAAGCAGTTTTCATGATCGTAATTGAAGTCAGCATCGATCACAACGCGTGAACACCGCATTGTAGCAGTGTGCTAGACACAGGCACAGTGCAGTACTTCAAGACGTATTCTAACACTATACCTAGAACCTTCCAAGAAAATCAATACAGCCACACCCAGCTTGAATAATTAAGTCCCCGGGACCATGACCAAATGCCTAATCTAACAAAGAAACATTGAAATAATATCACATGTGAGATCGACATCACCTTATGACAGTTTTTTTTGGTTAGAAAAATTGAAAACAAAGAAAAAAAACGAAAAAATCCTGTTTTTACGACCTTCGTTTATATTAGAAACCATAACCCCAGTTTATCCCGGTTATTATAAACGTAATTACAAGGAAAAAGGAGAAAAACACATTTTTCAGCAAAGTAAAGTTTGTAAAAAAGTATCAAAACAAAAAACTATCATTACCATTTTTTTCGATGAATGTAGCGATTTGAAGCACTTTGATTATTAATTTATAAACGCAACGAATACACAGTTTTATTAAAACACTTCGGTTTCACACACTTATGAAATATTAGCGAGACACTTCTTATTTCACGATAATAAAAAATGCAGACGTCCGAACGGCGGTCAGTGCTTCCGCCATATTAAAAAAAGCAGAGAGAAAAGAACTCTTCGTTTCGGATACACGTTCGGAAGTATGACAATGACAGCACAACTTAGCTTGGAACCAAATATTTTATGGAAACAAATTATACATGGGATGCTATGGATAGGAAACAGTCATATTTTTCTTGAAAAAGATACTATTAGTAGTTTAAATTCGCGCTTTAAGCAATGGAAAACAATTAAGCTTGGTATTCCGTGATTATGAATGAAAGCTGTATCCAAACGTAAATTAGGGCGGCCTCATACAGTCGGAATAACTTTCTACATTTAGGGGCAACCTAGACGATCAATTAAATTGCGCAATATTACAAAATCTGCAAACTTAAATAATTTTATCCAACATGCATGCATTTATGCAATAAATGCACAAAGTTATTGGCAGCAAAGGGGTAGCCTTATGCGCTCTTTAGACGCACAGTATACATATTGTGCATATTGAAAATTGCGCAACCATGTTTCTATAAATGGAATCTGCAAAGCCATTCCGGCTACATGAGGTAATAAAAGCTAACACAATAATAAATTATGCTTGAATAGAATCTCAACTCTTTCAAGAAGTTTATTCGTATTAGAAGTAGGAAAAGGGTTATTAGATAAAAGGAAAAAAATGACGAGCAAAATGTATTTATTTCAGTAACTAATACAAATAGACGAATAATTCATATCATTGTTTTAAATCACATTTCTTCTACTAAGCACCAACATCAAGCGGACAGTTTACCTTTAAAATAATCAATGAAATAACTATTCACCTATATTATCGCCGAACTCACTTAATGCCGGTTTCATTACGTGAATATCCCATTCTTTTCCTTATAAATTCAATCAATCGATCCACGGATACGGTCGCAAGTACGTCATTAAAATGTGAATAAATAGAATTGACACTTTGCAAGTCGTAAACGCGACTATTTAAAACTAAAATATCTATGCACATATTTATCAATCTGTAGGTATGGTCGATTGACGGCCGTTTTCAAATATTTAAGTAGTTTTTATACAATTTAGATTTATCTAATTCTGTAGCCTATTTTTGTTACTTGAGTTATACAAAAAAGAATTGAAAGCGGCCACTATATTTTGACAAGTTGTATTATATTTCAGTTAGTCTTAGCACAAGTGAATAGAATTTCTCAATCTTAAGATTGATAACAACATTTCGCGATTTTGCATTGTAGGGCTCTATTATCTAATGGTGCGATATATTCATCTATTTTATTTTTTGTTTTTGTTTTTCTATCATGAGAGTATTTAATTTACGCTATTTAAGATTTTGAGTGATTGCTGAATGTAGATAATGATCACTAAAGAATTCCTAAGATTTTTTTGGTGATATTTCATATTTTTTATTCTATGTATAATGGTGCTATACATTTTTAATTAATACAAAATTGAAAAAATCATACATTCGTTTAAATAAAAATAAAAGTAAGTATAGTAATCGTTATATGAGTTGATTTTGAAAACAAGAGTCAATCAAATGAGAACTGTCATACTTTCTTGATAATTTCAACATTGCATTGTTTGTTTTTTATAGTTATATGTATGAACATGAATTTTTGACAAAATTGGTCTTCATTTAAGTAACAAGTGCTTGAATAATCACAAGCCTTTAGTTTCCTTCAGTTGGTTTTGACACATTTTAGGTTATCAATCAGTCAATCAATCAATCAATGACATGATAGAAATATATTTTTAAAATAGATAGATATTTTAAAGTGAGGCCAATATTGGCGCAACAAGTCACTATAAAATAATATTTGATTCATATTTATAGTTTCAATCTAAAAATTGAAAATCTATGAAAACAAGATCTATGAACATGTTTGACTTCAAAAGTGGTTACCGTACATGCCCGGCATCGGCATGTTCAATGGTCCCATAGGGTATGGCACACTGGGAGCTCCCTGAGGAGGCCCATAACTTGGGTATGGCAGGTACGGTTTAGCATATCCATTACCAAAAGAGCTCTGACTCCCAGACCGGAGTAGTTCAGCCATTTTCTCAGCTTTGAACTTCCGTAAATGCATGTTCTTGCGAGCTGGTTCGAAGTCTTCAAGGAACTTTTCAACTGGTATCTTCCCTGAGAGGAAGTCTTGTGCTAGATTCTCTGATTGCTCCTCAGATTCTGCTGCAGCTGTTTGAAGTAGAGCTTGAGTTGTGTCTGGTGAGATGCCTGCCGATTTTGTTTCTGTGGGAACAAAATGGAAGTATTTTAAATTGACATCTGCAAGTTGATTATTTATTTAGTTTATATCAAGGGATTTACTTTAGCTTAGCTTTCACCACCTACTAATTATGGCATTTTATTAATGGATTGAAGACATTGGTTACAGCACTTGTACTCACTATATTCCTCCAGTAGTTCCTGAATGCGAGAGCACAGCTGTTCTCCCATCTCCGACTTCTCCTGCACCTGTGCCTTGGCCTCCTCAAGCTCTGGCTCCTTACCGAGGTTGAACTCGGCCAGAGATCTGTTGCTGGCTATTGTCATCTCCCGCTCAGTCTCCCAATCCTTGACCTGCACCAATTTTATATGGTGTAAGACATATTGAGTAATTTATTATAAAGTTGATTAGGTATGGATAGTGGAATATAGTCGATTTTATGGACACAAATCACTTTAAGCCTTTTAAATTACCTATGTGAATTTTAGTTTTTGTTATTTAATTAACTACATACAAGAAACCAAAAAAGCTTAATTACTAGACAGGGTGATACATACTTGATTACTTACACAAAGCATGCTCTTATCATTACAAACAAGAAGCGGTTATGATTGCATGTTTATTCAATTCTATCTATGAGTCATTCTTTGTATGTACATCCTGTGCTTGTTATTGTGAAACAATTAAGGATACGTTGAATCCCTCTACATAACTACACACTAGACCAGTCCTACGAGGGCTATATAGCCTCAGAATAACACCAAAACCACATTTTAAAGTAAATTTTCATTGTTTTTACCTGTTTTACATCCTTCAGTACACTGTCGAATTTAGCGTCGTCATTTAACATTTCTTTAAGCTCGTCTGAGTTCAAATGAGACAGCAAGCCCAACGCTGCTGGGAAGTTCGGCTGTATCATCTTGAATATCACGAGCTATCACAACTCAAAAGCTGAAAATCTCGAGGATAATCACGTAAATTCGTGAAATAATTACTGCAATACGTCAGAAGGAAAATAAAACCAACAACAATGACCGTATGACAGTGACATTGACATAATTAAATTCGTCTAAAAACAGCACTAATATTTTGAAAGAGTTTGGTCTTTGGTCTGGCAATCTTGTCTGAGGCAGATAATCTCGAAACTGGAAACACCTCATTCAGTACGTCAAAATGACGATCTCGGAAGGCAAGATTTAGGTTTTTCAAAATTCCCATTGTAAATTAGTTTTAATGCAAATTACTAATTGTAACACATGACAAACACTCATATTTATTGTGACGACCAATAGTTTTCTTAGTTCTAGTCAGAAATGGTACTTAATGACTCGCCATACGACATAGAATTCTTCTACAATTTTTACGTGAAATTGCTCGCGGAGCTGTTGTTGTATTTTAGGAATTTCGCGTTGTACATAAGCTTATGGGTGTTCGGGTACTTGTTGGTGTGTTGTGTGGTGTACCGGCGGTATGCGAGGCGGCTGCCTACGCGGACTCGCGGCGCTCTGGGTGCGAGGAGAGTGCTGGTAGTGATAGCGCACCCGGATGACGAGTGCATGTTCTTCGGGCCCACGATCTTCAGATTGTGCGAGCAAGGTGCTGACGTACATGTACTGTGCTTATCAAATGGTATGTGACATTACTTGAACTCCAAACCTGCACCATCCTCTCATATTTATGTAATTAGAAAAGGTCAAATGTTAATCAGGTAGTTTCAGATTACATTCAATGCAAGTTTCTAGCATCACAATGATAAATGTAACATTCATTACATACTATACCACTTTCCAGGTAATTTTGGTGGCAAAGGCAAAATTAGACGCAAGGAACTATGGGAGGCATGTCTAGAGCTTGGGGTACCAAACCAAAATATTTGTATAATAATGGATGACCGGCTGAAGGACAATCCTAAGATCCAGTGGCCTGTACCGGTGATAGCTAAGCTGATACACCATCACTTAGAAGTTATAGATATAGATACGCTGGTCACATTTGATAGAGGAGGGGTGTCGGCTCATGCTAATCACTCCGCTGTGTTTTATGCAGTCGCTTATATGTTTGTAGAGAAGATTATGCCAGAGAGTGAGTAGATCTTTAAAAGATTCACACATCAATCATTTATTTTTAAATAAGAAAATATGTCGACGGTGGAAATCTAAATTGGCGTAAGGGACATTTTGCGAAAATCCATTTTTAATGTAGTTTGATGCAGTTTTTTTTTCTCTATCCACTGATATATTCAAAAAAAAAACTATCATTTTTATTTACATTTAAAGATTTTAGCAAAACCGCATAAGTGACAGTGTTTTTTAATAAATCATCAAAAGTGATGTAACAGGCAACATTTCATTAATTATGTGAAAACATAATTATAACATAGGCTTTGAATTTGTGAATATTTTTGAAGCAGACACTTGCACTTGTTTAAATATAACATGTAATCAAATTCTCTATCTCTCTTTCAGGATGTACGGTATACACATTAGATTCAGTAAATTTGTTCAGAAAGTACATAGGCTTTCTGGATCTGCCTCTTAGTTTTTTACTTTCTTCTAAAAGGTGAGTAAAAATTATTTAACCACTTTGTTGATTTGAAAAATACTTTCAGTGTTAGAAATCCCAAGTATAGAGAAAGGCTTACAGACTACTTTTTAACACTAGATGCCTACTGGTTTAATCTAGTAAATCTATACTAATAATATAAATCTCAAGAGTTTGTTTGTTAGAATGCACTAATCTCAGAAACTACTGGTCCAATTTGAATTTTTTTTCTGTCTTAGATAACCCATTTATTGAGGAAGGCATTTTATCCAGGTGTGTGGAGTAGTTCCCATGGAATCTGGGTTAAACTGCTGGCGGAAAACGGTCTAAATTCTAAAGTTTCTTTTGTAGAAAATTACTAATTCCTATTACAATTTTAATAAATTACAATCATTACTCCGTACAAACAAACAAACTTACTTAACTTAAAATACAAACTTATCAATTTCAGATATTTCCTCCGCTGGACGGAAAGCCGGCGCATAGTCCGCGCGATGAAACGCCATCGATCCCAAATGGTGTGGTTCCGCTACCTCTACGTGTTCTTCTCCCGGTACATGATCATCAACACCCTCAGGAGGATCAGCCTCGCAGACATAGAACTCGAACTGGACGTGGACGATTGAGTACAAAGACTTTTTTTATGCAAAGAGGTTTAAGCTGTTAATAGATAAAATTGATAATTTTTGTATGCATTTGGCGTAGATAAAGCTAGATTTTGTAAACATTTTGATAATGTTCCCAAAAGTCTAGATGACAACTTTTTTTTATTGTCTGTTGTAAATAGTCCAGATACTTTACCGGTTAGTTTCACAGGTTCCAGACAAAGTTCAGTCATAAATCATTCCAGAGTTTCGCTCTCTTTCCCACTCNCACAATGATAAATGTAACATTCATTACATACTATACCACTTTCCAGGTAATTTTGGTGGCAAAGGCAAAATTAGACGCAAGGAACTATGGGAGGCATGTCTAGAGCTTGGGGTACCAAACCAAAATATTTGTATAATAATGGATGACCGGCTGAAGGACAATCCTAAGATCCAGTGGCCTGTACCGGTGATAGCTAAGCTGATACACCATCACTTAGAAGTTATAGATATAGATACGCTGGTCACATTTGATAGAGGAGGGGTGTCGGCTCATGCTAATCACTCCGCTGTGTTTTATGCAGTCGCTTATATGTTTGTAGAGAAGATTATGCCAGAGAGTGAGTAGATCTTTAAAAGATTCACACATCAATCATTTATTTTTAAATAAGAAAATATGTCGACGGTGGAAATCTAAATTGGCGTAAGGGACATTTTGCGAAAATCCATTTTTAATGTAGTTTGATGCAGTTTTTTTTTCTCTATCCACTGATATATTCAAAAAAAAAACTATCATTTTTATTTACATTTAAAGATTTTAGCAAAACCGCATAAGTGACAGTGTTTTTTAATAAATCATCAAAAGTGATGTAACAGGCAACATTTCATTAATTATGTGAAAACATAATTATAACATAGGCTTTGAATTTGTGAATATTTTTGAAGCAGACACTTGCACTTGTTTAAATATAACATGTAATCAAATTCTCTATCTCTCTTTCAGGATGTACGGTATACACATTAGATTCAGTAAATTTGTTCAGAAAGTACATAGGCTTTCTGGATCTGCCTCTTAGTTTTTTACTTTCTTCTAAAAGGTGAGTAAAAATTATTTAACCACTTTGTTGATTTGAAAAATACTTTCAGTGTTAGAAATCCCAAGTATAGAGAAAGGCTTACAGACTACTTTTTAACACTAGATGCCTACTGGTTTAATCTAGTAAATCTATACTAATAATATAAATCTCAAGAGTTTGTTTGTTAGAATGCACTAATCTCAGAAACTACTGGTCCAATTTGAATTTTTTTTCTGTCTTAGATAACCCATTTATTGAGGAAGGCATTTTATCCAGGTGTGTGGAGTAGTTCCCATGGAATCTGGGTTAAACTGCTGGCGGAAAACGGTCTAAATTCTAAAGTTTCTTTTGTAGAAAATTACTAATTCCTATTACAATTTTAATAAATTACAATCATTACTCCGTACAAACAAACAAACTTACTTAACTTAAAATACAAACTTATCAATTTCAGATATTTCCTCCGCTGGACGGAAAGCCGGCGCATAGTCCGCGCGATGAAACGCCATCGATCCCAAATGGTGTGGTTCCGCTACCTCTACGTGTTCTTCTCCCGGTACATGATCATCAACACCCTCAGGAGGATCAGCCTCGCAGACATAGAACTCGAACTGGACGTGGACGATTGAGTACAAAGACTTTTTTTATGCAAAGAGGTTTAAGCTGTTAATAGATAAAATTGATAATTTTTGTATGCATTTGGCGTAGATAAAGCTAGATTTTGTAAACATTTTGATAATGTTCCCAAAAGTCTAGATGACAACTTTTTTTTATTGTCTGTTGTAAATAGTCCAGATACTTTACCGGTTAGTTTCACAGGTTCCAGACAAAGTTCAGTCATAAATCATTCCAGAGTTTCGCTCTCTTTCCCACTCACAGGCCTTATGGGCAGGCCACGCCCACACGTAGTCCTGTGCATTACTGCAGTCGATGAGTGATATCGATAGTTTTATATATTTATAAATGGGTGATAGAATTATGTATGGGTGATGAATGTGTTTTTACGAGAAGAGATCTCCTAAAAACACATTAGGACTCATTATAGTTACCCTGCATACTTAATGAATGCACTATGTTTACGCGCTAACCTTAATGATTCTGTTATCGATAATGGCCTTGCGCGCGCGCTACTATAGCACACATCCCTATTCCGATTATAATTTATGACCGAGTCTGCAGCGAGATTTTAACTATACTATAACTGACTGATAGTGCCATAGCAATGTTTTTAATTTTGATAACTTTTCCTTATCATGATCTTTCAGATAGATATCTAGAACTCTATCTGGAACCCATGAACTGACTGTAATTATTTTGTTGGTAGTTAATGCTACTCCTAATTTGATAGTGGGTTTAAAATGGAGTGGTAGCATCGGTTTACTTCAAAATGGAGGCTATTTATTAGATCAGTGTAAATGATTGTAAAGAGATAAAAATATTTTAAAAGATTTTAAAATTAAGAATTCACTTTCATTCTAGTCTGCTTAGACGCATGCTTTTGCATGCACTTTTAATTCACACGTTTTTTTTCGAAAATTCTTGAAAGTAAGTATTTATTTTGTAATTAATTTAAGAAATATTGTTTTTTTCCTGCTTTTCATCGCATTTCTTCACATGCCTAGCGAAACCACCTGACCTGCTGACTGTCAACTCACCAATAGAAGCTTCTAGATTTCTAGATGCATTCTAGTTTCACTTGAACTTGTAAGGTCGAGTAGCTTTGCATCTTCCTAAAACGTACAATTTGTCTCAAAATGCTTCATTCATTGTTTCACTTGACTTATCTATACCAAAATTTAAAAAAAAGTAATGTTTGTTTGTAACATTGTAGGGCTAATCTCTTGTACTGCTGAACCAATTTTGAAAATTATTTTTTTCCAATGAAAAACTTATTTCTGCCAATAAAAGGCCATTTATCCGATTATGGGGAGTAGTTCCCTAGGGACTAAATGTTGTGACAGATAGAAGTAGGGTAATTGTGAATGTGCTATGTTCAAGATGTGGTAGAGAACTGAAGTTGGGTATTTTCATGGCATAAAGTAAGCCATTCTGCTGAAAGGTTTTTTATACCTACTCATTAATGAACAAATTACCTATATTTATTTACATTTTAATGTATTTGTAAGTCATCAAATTGATATAGAAAGTGAGTTTTTTATTTATATTCTGACCAATCGCATAGGTTAGTTTAGTTTTGACGAATTATAAACTTAAGTGCAAGGCCATAAAGTCTAATATTGTTTTCTCCAAAATAGATTTTCGGATTTTCTTTTTATTTGATATTATTTTGTAAAGATGTGTTTTGAACGGTGTTCTTTTTTTATACATAAATCTAAAGACAACAATGAGATTTAGAGATTTCTGTTTTTATTGTTTGTGAATGTGAAAACGTTTGAGTGTTGCCAGGATATTATTATGAATTTCTTTCCAACGAGCTTCTTGCAAACGCCAGCACATCAACCTGCCTCAATCTATCAAATTGCTTCAATAGATTTTCAACCTTATCGATAGTGGAAGGTTAATTTTCGATTGGTAAGATTTTACAGATTTGGGTATGTTGACCTGCTGAAGTCTGTATGGAGAGGGATATGATTTCCACGCTTACTTTTATATGGACTTACTTAATATCCTGGCTCCGCCTAAAATAAGCGCGTCAGTTGAATGTTTGTAAATTATTCGCTAGTCTGTTATTTAGTGTAGGGTTTTAAGAAATAAGCTGAACTGGGCATTAACGCTTCAATGTAAAATTAATTTGTTGTTAAACTTATGAAAAATTATGTTTTAAAACTACGAAATATTTTATTAGTTCAATCAAAAGTATTGTTTATCCTGTGATATTCAGTTCTGTAAATTCGCTTATAATTGGCATTTATTTATTTCGAAATGAGTTTCCATATTGATATTTTATCTGGTTTCCAATAAACGATCAAAGTGATCATACTGTTAATTTTGTAGTTTTATTCCTTTCCAATTTCTTTAGATCGTAGCTGGGTCGATAAACTGAATTGGATGGGTGAGATAGGCAGTTGCTGCTGGCACATTGATACTCAGCTGAATCTGGTTAGACTTCCAGTGGAAGCCGACCCCGTACTTGGGAAAAGGCTAGGCGGGTGATGATTTATCTACATCTTCATGATACATAAAAAGCGCCTGTCTCTACTCACTGAGTATTTTTGCTGCTGTCTCAAGGATAACATGATAAAAGAAAATCTTTGAAAGTGAATGAATGTTACATGTGTTGATTTGTAAGTGTGCTAAAATTCGGAGATAAAATGCAACACTGCTTGTGCCATTTTATAAGTAGTTAATGCTACTGAACCAGCTCAAAGCTTGTGTTTATAAAAACGTACATAACAGAAACAAGTTACCACAGATTAAATTATTTTATTTGTGTTGGCCTCAAAATATTCATAGTACATTTTACAACAAATGTTATTTCGTTACATTAATTATACTTATCAATGCAAGAACTTTGAAACGTTTTAATTAGCTAAACATTTAAAAATTGACAATTTTAGCGACTATAGATAAAAATTTTCTTTAACTACTTAGGAAGTGTAGCGACGAAATGACTTACAAGCTTAAACAATTTACATTACATGCATCCGAGGACCTGTTCGAGGTTTAAAAATAAAATAAAATAATTTGTGTACTTAACTTTATTTGGTAACTGCAACAAATAAGCTTCAACAACATCAAGCAAAGCTTCTATATATGTGAGGAGTGGCTTCCGTAACGTGGAGCTATTCATAATGGAAGTTACGTCAAACAGTTAAGTACTAGGTGTTCAACAGAAGCACTAGGCGATGCTACAAGCGGGTTGCCAACAACTTTACTATGTCTACAAAAAAAGACTACTCGCAAATATATTATCACGCTGTATTTGATGTAAAACTTATTACAACATAAGTAAAAAAAAACTTAATTAAAAGAAAGTGCAATATTAAGCTGAGACGCGTCGGCCGCAGTCGGCGCGGCCGCTATGTACTGTGGACGGCAGCCGCGTACACTGCGGCCGACTGCCACACGATACATGGCTACACCGAATTATTTGTTAAAACAGGAACATAATCCACTATGAACATGAATATCCACATAAAATTTCATAATATTGTACTGATTCAATAATTCCATATCCACTGATCCCATACATTGCGTGAACACAAGAGAGCGAACAAAGATTAAGTAGCAAACGATAGCAACGTCACCGTCGGTACAAACTGGAATGTCACACAATTATTAAAAATACTGATTTGTTAAACAACAAAAACTTATTCATAGAAAATATATTGAAACATCACTAGCCGAGGATGTTGCAACCTGAACCCGTTGCCAATAAATAAGTTAACGAGGTTACCACTATAAAATATAATCCCAGAGACACCGCACCTTAACTAACATTCACCTTGCAACACCCTCATTACCCGACTACCAGAGGGTTGCCATTGTTAAAAATATTGCACCAATAATTTATTAACGTGCCAGAACTAACGTACGGTACTATTGCGCAGAATCAATTATTTTATAATATAAATACACGAGAGCTGAGCTCGCGGCTGACGGAAGATACAACTGTGCCGCACTGGTCTGCAATGTAGTTGTCAAATCGAATTACATTTATATATTTTTTTTATTAATTAATTAGGTAACGACAACACTACCTGTTAACCACTGACTACATCGACTTATTAGTTATTAAATATTATCTATATACCATATTATATCATTTTTCTAATGGTAAACTATGCCCTTGCTGGAACTGAGATCGCACGTTCAATGATGTTACACTTCTCTGTCATACATTATAAATATGATTTATTAAGCATAACGATACAGGAGAGAAAGTTATTATAAAATTAACATTTCCGCATTGTCACAACTGCCAGCAGTTGCTTCTAATGTTGCCATGGAAACTTGTAGGAAGGAGGTAGTGGCGGGTCTGATGGCGGGAGCATGGGCCCTGGCAATACACCAGAAAATAACTATTCACCACACTTCGGCATTAAGCCAGGTCTTGGATAATATTTGACTCACAAAAAGTTTCACTCAACTCATAAAAATATTTAAAAAAGACAAATGCATGTACTTGATATAGAACAATAAATAGTTTGCTAATGGCGTCTGTTGAGTGTGTTCTCGTTACGGTAAAGTTGTCCATGGCGTAGCGTGCGACCCCAGCGCCGGGCAGTGAGCGGTCGCGACTCGCGGAACATTATTGCTTGTGTACTGACCGCGCAACGATTCGCTAATCCTCAACTGAACTGCTACATTACACTAGAATGGACAAAACGATTGTTTTCCGTGAATGAACCCCTTTAGTCAAACGCCTAACATTTATATAATAAGTCTAATACCGAAATGAATTTTGAATTCAAGTATGTAGCTTTTCCAAGCATTTGGTTAGGGAGGAACGCTGTTGGGGCGAAGGGGCCCGGGGGCCGGGACGACCCGGGGGCCCAGGGACCCAGGGACCGGGGGCCCGGGCGCCTACTCGTTGTCGGCGCGCATGCCGCGCACCTCGCCCTCGCGGCGCAGCTTCTCGAGCTCCTCCTTGGTGCGGTCCTCGATGGCGCGGATGTCCGCCATCGTCATGCCGAACCAGTCGTCGATTGAGCAGAATACTTGTCTGTAATATATTACAAAATATATTAATTTTCATTGTTATAAGCAAAATACCTTGTTGTTGCAATAAAGTCAGAATATTTATCTTTGGAAGCCTGAGATTTGGGTTTTTATAAAGTGAAAGGCCACATTCTTGTCAACTTATTAACAAAGCATTTTTAACAGTTAATATTCAAGTAATCCTCAATTAGAAAAATATAATATTCACATTGGATGGTAACTTGTTATCTAAACAATCACAACCATTATCAGAAATTAAAAGCCTGTTACTTACCTATGGAAGATGGTGAACAACCGCCGTTCAGATTTCTGGATCACATTTTCTACTTTACTCTGAAAATAGATAACATTTTCAATTAGTGAAATCATACAAGAAATATAACTTTAGTCAGCCTAAATGAGTAATATCATCATTATTTTGAATGAAATGGATTAGGTCCAATGTCAAAAGAAAGAATATAAATTCCAGACTCGAAAATAAACTAGAGGAAATACAATTATGTTGCTTTTCCTGCGAAAAATTAGAGTGAGGCGGGAAAATAAGCGAATTGGACTCGCGCACGAAGCGTTCCGTACAAAAAATGTGAGTCGAAATAACGTTTTTGTTATCATGATAGCCTAACGGGAGACGGACGGGCTGACTGGCAGCGAAGTCTTAGTAGCAGGTCACCTTTTCACAGGGTTACGGAACCTTAATAAATGCTATCACCAACCTGTAGGCCGAACCACTTGAACTCAGCAGTGACGAGCTTATAGCAAGTCATGACGGGTTTGACGTCGTTCTTCCAAGTGGCGCCCACCAGGGGCCCGCGGCCCGTCTTCGTCGACTTGAACTTGGTGGGGTCCGTCTCTGGCTTGTAGTCGGCCGACGAGAGGGGGTCGTTCGCGATGTCTATGTGGACCACCTCGCGGTTCTTTAGCTTTTCCGGGGTTAGTTCGTGTACCTGGGTAATAGGAATTTAAAAATAATTATCTATTCTAGATTTATTATTTTTATTTATTGTACGCCAGCATATAAACCTACCATAATCTGTTAAATTTCTTCAATAGATTTTTAACCTTATCACAACAGAGAAAGGTTAATAGGAGTGGAAAAAATTACAGATTTGGGCAGGTTGATCTGCTGTTGTCTGTACCTAATTGGAATAATAATTACAATATTTGAGTGATTCGGATAAATATCTGGAATGAGGATATCATATTGAAAAAATCTACTCGATTGATCAGGCTATAACTACTTTTATAGATACACTTTCGAAGAAAAACTTGTTTAGATGAAATTCGGAGTCTCCTTCAAGTTCACGTCTTTGTCCCAAATTATCATAAATCGCCTTGATAACACGCGAATAATAAAAAATCAGCAAATTAGTTTCTAAAACTTGCTAAAAATTCTAACTAACATCATCGCTTAATCAAACGTGAATAATTATAATCTTGATTCAAACCAAACACCTATTTCGAATTCCATGAAAAACTTACAAATATTAAATTAAAAATTCCACGTCACGTTGTAGGATGACGAATTAATTAATTTCATATCTATTCAATAAAAATTAGCAATTTGTTACATCTGTTGTTTTATCATGGCGCATTATCGTGATATGCAATCTATTGATTTATTGGAAAAAATGTTACGGGAAAACTTAGCAAACACTTTTGTATCTGTACTACATTTACACATAGGACTGTTATTCAAAGCCACGCGGATCGGTCGGTCTATGGATCTATGGATGGGTGACCATCTGACCATCCTGTCATGACGAGTTCCTCCGTGTACGATGGGTACGATAAATTGTTAGGTTTCCGCGGTCATCTGAACATCTATGGCACAAGTTATGGGTATTCAGAAGCCAGTAAGTCTGACAACCAGTTAAAACTGGGTATCGAGTTGCTCGGGTAACTGGGTTGAGGAGGTCAGATAGGCATCACCCATGTAGAACACGGTCTTAAATCCACACCTATTTTTGAAAACCTTATTTATTCCACTCTTGTGTCACTTGATGAAAATAATAACATTAACAAAATGAACCAAAGCAACAACAAGAGAACAAAATTCATAATTTCTACATGACCTTAATATGTCCAAATTTAGGCGACCTCGGCCGACGCTACGTCATACACAACCTCTCGTAATCTCATTATGTGTGATTACCCTATGTTCATGTAATTGCTGCCATTCTACCTACGTGACATCTTGAACGCTATTTATTAACGTTTTGTACGTGATTTTTATACAAGTTTAAAAGCGGTTTCATCTTCTTGATAAAAATTCACCTATTTCCTTTTAAGGGCTCTGGACTGTCAGTGTGTGGAGGTATGAGAGCAGAGAGTAGAGCTCATCATACCTCGAAGGTAAAGGGAGGATCCTCCGACCGGACGGGTGTTGTGTTCGGTGGGCTACTGCCCGACAGGTGTTGTCGGGGTGATCTATATGTATATGTCCACTTGGCACGTTGGTGTGCCCCGTTGGTCTAGTTGTCGCATAGCCGACTGCTAAGCACGGGGTCTCGGGTTCGATTCTCGGGACGGGCCGAAATCGCTTTGTAGTTTCAGAAACTTTCACAAAGCAGTCCGGAGTTGGAAGTTGGTGATTGATACGTGCATCGGAGCGCACGTTAATGTCGGTCCTGCGCCTGATCTCTCTCCGGTCGTGTCGGATTGCCGTCCCATCAGGTAATGAGAGTGAGGGAATAGGGAGTGCACCTGTGTCAGCGCAAATGCTTGTGCACTATAATATGTCCTGCGTAGCTGGCTGACCTCTTTACAGGAGAACAGCCGCCGTGGCCGATAATCGGCTAGGACGCCATCATCATATGTCCACTTGGCACGTAAACACTGCTTGCGCGATGCAGGATAGTTCGCCTCAATGTTTGTAGATGGCGGTGTAGGTGGTAGTAGTACCGCTACACTTGTATCAAATTGCATTCAAATCGGTTCGGTTCAGTTCAGTAAAGAAGACATTTCTAGTTATTCCCCGTGGTCTCACCCGCGTGTCCCGAGGGAACTATTTCCAGTACCGAGACAAAATATAGCCCATTTTACTCAGGGATAGTTTAACTTTCCGACAGTGAAAGAATTTTTCAAAGCAGTCCAGTAGTTTTAGATAGAGCCTTTAGGGTACAAACAAATAAATGTTTTCTCTATACTAATATTATAAAGAGGAAAACTTTGTTTGTTTGTTTGGTTGTAATGAATAGGCTCAAAAACTACTGGACCGATTTTAAAAATTCTTTCACCATTCGAAAGCTACATTATCCACGAGTGACATAGGCTATATTTTATC
>NWSH02000085.1:10827123-10873294 GCA_002382865.2 Heliothis virescens
AATTTGTTACATCTGTTGTTTTATCATGGCGCATTATCGTGATATGCAATCTATTGATTTATTGGAAAAAATGTTACGGAAAACTTAGCAAACACTTTTGTATCTGTACTACATTTACACATAGGACTGTTATTCAAAGCCACGCGGATCGGTCGGTCTATGGATCTATGGATGGTGACCATCTGACCATCCTGTCATGACGAGTTCCTCCGTGTACGATGGGTACGATAAATTGTTAGGTTTCCGCGGTCATCTGAACATCTATGGCACAAGTTATGGGTATTCAGAAGCCAGTAAGTCTGACAACCAGTTAAAACTGGGTATCGAGTTGCTCGGGTAACTGGGTTGAGGAGTCAGATAGGCATCACCCATGTAGAACACGGTCTTAAATCCACACCTATTTTTGAAAACCTTATTTATTCCACTCTTGTGTCACTTGATGAAATATAAACATTAACAAAATGAACCAAAGCAACAACAAGAGAACAAAATTCATAATTTCTACATGACCTTAATATGTCCAAATTTAGGCGACCTCGGCCGACGCTACGTCATACACAACCTCTCGTAATCTCATTATGTGTGATTACCCTATGTTCATGTAATTGCTGCCATTCTACCTACGTGACATCTTGAACGCTATTTATTAACGTTTTGTACGTGATTTTATACAAGTTTAAAAGCGGTTTCATCTTCTTGATAAAAATTCACTATTTCCTTTTAAGGGCTCTGGACTGTCAGTGTGTGGAGGTATGAGAGCAGAGAGTAGAGCTCATCATACCTCGAAGGTAAAGGGAGGATCCTCCGACCGGACGGGTGTTGTGTTCGGTGGGCTACTGCCCGACAGGGTGTTGTCGGGGTGATCTATATGTATATGTCCACTTGGCACGTTGGTGTGCCCCGTTGGTCTAGTTGTCGCATAGCGACTGCTAAGCACGGGGTCTCGGGTTCGATTCTCGGGACGGGCCGAAATCGCTTTGTAGTTTCAGAAACTTTCCAAAGCAGTCCGGAGTTGGAAGTTGGTGATTGATACGTGCATCGGAGCGCACGTTAATGTCGGTCCTGCGCCTGATCTCTCTCCGGTCGTGTCGGATTGCCGTCCCATCAGGTAATTATGAGAGTGAGGGAATAGGGAGTGCACCTGTGTCTGCGCAAATGCTTGTACACTATAATATGTCCTGCGTAGCTGGCTGACCTCTTTACAGGAGAACAGCCGCCGTGGCCGATAATCGGCTAGGACGCCATCATCATATGTCCACTTGGCACGTAAACACTGCTTGCGCGATGCAGGATAGTTCGCCTCAATGTTTGTAGATGGCGGTGTAGGTGGTAGTAGTACCGCTACACTTGTATCAAATTGCATTCAAATCGGTTCGGTTCAGTTCAGTAAAGAAGACATTTCTAGTTATTCCCCGTGGTCTCACCCGCGTGTCCCGAGGGAACTATTTCCAGTACCGAGACAAAATATAGCCCATTTTACTCAGGGATAGTTTAACTTTCCGACAGTGAAAGAATTTTTCAAAGCAGTCCAGTAGTTTTAGATAGAGCCTTTAGGGTACAAACAAATAAATGTTTTCTCTATACTAATATTATAAAGAGGAAAACTTTGTTTGTTTGTTTGGTTGTAATGAATAGGCTCAAAAACTACTGGACCGATTTTAAAAATTCTTTCACCATTCGAAAGCTACATTATCCACGAGTGACATAGGCTATATTTTATCCGGGTACGGGTAGTAATTCCCACGGGATGCGAGTGAAACCGCGGGAAAACGGCTAGTCTTTAATATACTAGTATAGATAAGGATTAATTTATATTTCTTTGTATGACGAACACGCGACAAATTACAAGTACAACGTGAGTGTTAAAGATTGTTTATTGTATTACTGAGACATACTTAAAGTTTGATCTATCAATTAAAATGTTGTGATTTTTCGCACATTGTTCATCGCGTCAATGTAATAGGATGTTAAGATTATCAATTAGTACGATAACAATAGTTTATTTTTAACGAGACAAGTGACAAATAGCTTAGGTAGTAACACAGGATCATATTTTAAATAACTATAAATATACGTTGTTCTTTAGCCCTTATTAACATTTTTTCCAACCATATAGCCTAATATAATAAAGAGAAAAAATATACAAGCTACGTTTGTACCCAAAGGTTCCTAAATTACTGGACCGATTTGAAAAATCTTTCACTGAAGGGTAGCAACACTATTCCTGGGTAAGACTTTTTTGCAAGAAAGACAACAGGGGCGAAGTTTTCACGGGACGCGGGTGAAACCGCGAGGAAACAGTTTCATCTCAATAAGTGGTAAAATAACCATAAATGCAAAAAAAAACTCGCCACGTAATTTATTTTAAATACTTTTAACTTATAAACGTTTAAATTGCGAACATTAAAAACATTCATAGACAATAATGAGTGTGTATACGTCAATGTCATGTAAACCAGTATGGCCGAACTTTGAACCGTTGTAAATGAGACTGTTGAGAATACTTGTCAGTATCACTTCAATGTCTCGCTATTTACCTATTTGAAACATTATTTATGTTGCGTTTGGTAAATATGTGGACACCTGAGTGTGTAGTAAGTTTTTGTACTGTGTGGGTATAAAGTATTTTTTCTAAATTTAGAAGTAAACTAGCTTCTACATCATCTCATCTTGTATTGTCTAGCGTTCAATGTATTTAAACTTTCGCGACTTATACACATATTTTGGATAACAACCGGGTCTTACTCGCGATGAAATTGTAAAGGTTTACGATACCTCCTTTCTGCCGACGTTTCGGCCGAATTGCACCGACCGTGGTCACAGGTCATGACCATACCCGTAGACCCGTATCGTAAACCTTTACAATTTCATAGCGAGTAAGACCCGGTTGTTATCTAAAATATTTGTCTAGCCTTTTCCCATGCAATGCAGCTGAGTACCAGCGTGTTATATGGAGCTACTGCCAATCCGAGGCAACCTGATACCTCTTTGCAAGTCTGGATGACAGACTTTCCGGCTTCTGACTACCCTCAACATCTGTCAAACATGTTCAAGTGATAACAGGAATTCAATGTTTGGCCATTTCTCATACATTTAAAAAAATATATAAAATAAATTAAAGATTTTGTAATTATTTCAGCTTCCAATACATTTATGTCGTCTTAAAAAGCATAGATTAGTTGTTACTCACATTGTACTGGTCGCCAGCGTCAGGTAAATGCAGAGACTCTATGCAGATCACGAAGTTCTCCTTCATGTAGCCGGGATTCTGTAACCAGCAGTATAAATTATAAAGATTAAGTTTGTGTATGTGTACGATACGGAGTCATTAATGCACTAGCAACTTGCCATCGTTCCTATTTTAGCCGCATAATAGGTGTTAGAGTAACCGGTGGATCAGTTGTGTTCAGGCAATGTGTTACACTACAAAATTGCGAAGGTTGGAAAGTTGCTAGTGCATTAATGACCGCGACTGTACATTNCCTTCCCAAGTTATATGCAGTCAAAGTGACCATTCACAAGTGGAATGCTTGAATGCATCGCCTTTGATAATGGATCAGGGAATACCTAGACAGGCCTTAGAGGATATAGAGAAATAAGAAATAAGAAATAAGAAATAAGAACATTTATTTGCGTGAAACATGGTTTTACAAAGTTGTTTCGTTTTGACGTAGTTCTGCATGTTCCGCCTTAACATCGGCATGCAAATATTTACAATAATTTTTAACATTACTTATTAATATCTAATTTACATAAATAAAACCCAATCATTAATACTCATAAACAATAACATTAAATAATCTCATACATCATTAAATAATTTACAAAACTCATAATAAAAAATGTAATACAATCAAGACTACTATTTTAAGTTTTGTTCCTTATGGGCCATATATTCGGCAACAGTATAAAAACATCTTTCGATAAGCCATTTCTTAAGCTGTCTTTTAAATTTACTGAGTGGCAGTTCTCTGAAGGCTTTGGGTATCTTATTGAAAATTTGGATCACACTACAACTAGAGTTTCTTTTCAAAGTCAAAGTCAAATGTTTTTATTTCAAATAGGCCTTTGCAGGCTCCTATGAAACGTCACACTAGTTGCACGGACACTTTTAAACATGGAAGTGGATATCATTGGAAGGACCAGTTTAGTCGGGTCTCTAGACATATATTTTTTGGTGTCACTTGCCTTTATGAATAATTTATTATGTTTTTTGACAAAGACACCTACTTCAAATATATAAAGGCAAGTCAGCGTGAGAAGTCTATGCTTTTTAAACAATGGTCTACATGACTCCATCGGACCAATACCACTTATTGCTCGGATACATTTTTTTTGCGCTATAAATGCTCTGCGTATGTCAACCGAATTTCCCCATAGGAGAAGCCCATACCTCAAAATTGATCCTACATATCCATGATATGCTAGTAGTGCAGTTTTTTCAGATGCAAGTTTCCGAATCTTTTTAAGCGCATACACAAATCTGTTTATCCGGTTGCAGACATTTTTTATCTGTGCTTTCCAGTTGCAGTGTCTGTCAAGCATAATCCCCAAGAACTTTGTTTCGTTAATTTCTTCAACTTCTTGGCCGCAATAACTTATTTTTAGGTTTTGAGTTTTACTGTTATAATTTCTAAATTGTATGATTTTAGTTTTAGATATGTTTGCTGTAAGATTGTTTGCACTTAGCCAGTTTGCTACATTTTCTATTGTACTGTTAAGTGTTTCTTTATAACTAGATATATGTTTGGTATCTTCAGGTATTACTATAGAAATATCGTCTGCAAATAAGGTGCATTTAAAATTTGTAACTTTAGGCATATCATTTATGTAGATCAAGAAGAGCAGAGGACCCAATACACTCCCTTGAGGAACTCCAAAACTATTTATTTGATAAGGAGATCTGTAAGCTGTTGAAACTAAGGTTTTGTCAACGCGATTTATTTCTACACATTGTCTACGGTTTTTTAAATAACTAGCTAGCCACTGCAGTGCATTTCCCCTTATACCGTAATAATCGCATTTTTGTAGAAGAATCTGGTGATCAACAAAATCAAAAGCGCTAGACATATTAAAAAAGATTGCAGAGGCTCGCTTTCTCTTGTCTAGTAATTCCGTTACATTTTTTATAACTGAAAAAGCTGCAAGTGTGGTTGATTGGTTTGTAAGTGTTAAGTTTATTGGGAGGTAAAAGTATAATATAAAGGAGACGAGTGGCATTTTCTTTGACACCTTCCAAAAGGTCCATTCCTCGACTGCCTAGCCTTTTCCCAACTTTGTTGGGGTCGGCTCCTAATCTACATATTGTCTAGCTGAATAGACTGTCACATAGAACGACTAGCCTAACTAAAAAAGGGTTTTATTTTAGCACGAGGATTTGACAGGGTAAATGACATTTTTCAGTAAACAAGCGACGAACGACATGATAGATAGTAACTTAGAATAATGATGATAACATTATGACCCACAGTTTTACCTAAGAATTTAGATAATGTCACACCGTGGTTCATCGACAAGTATGTGGATTATCTAACAATGTTTCCTTTTTCAAATAATACCAGTACAGTAGTCTTTAGCTGTAAACACATAAGTCTAGCAGGTTTCTTTTTCCTTTTAACCGACTTCTCAAAATGGAGGTGGTTCTCAATACAGAAGTTTGTATTTTTGTATATTTTGATTTTGTATATTTGGTTGCGCATCTCTCCGTCGTTTACGAACCGATTTTGAAACGAGGAAATACCTACCAAAACATATTAACAAAAAAATCCCCTAACGCAATGTCTGAAGGATCAATACTTTTTACAAAATCGGGTTAAATCCATCACCGATACCCACAATCTAATCCACCGGTATTTACCTACAAATGAAATAAATTGACACTAACCGTTTTCATACATAAAATACTATAAAACAATGATAGCGGGCCTTCCGTGTAATATACAACTATATATTTTTTTTTAGACTCTATTTGTATGGGTTAAGGTTGATTTTAGTATAGTGTTAGGTATTGATTAAAGGACTATTAGTTGATAAGATAAACGTTATCGTTCTTAAAGTGTAATAGTTATGTTAACAGCGGAGTGGTTAGAATCCATTTCGTGTTTATTTTAACTTGTGACACAATAGATATCTGTCGAGTGTTCGTTGTAGGCCCGGTTTATTTGGGATCAGGTATGGAGATCAACGGTTGTCAGCGTTCATACGAAGATAATCTATGAAGCGGGTGAATCCGCGGGAAGAAACTTACGGAATAAGATGTTGACTATTGAAAGAGTATATTAGTAGACTATAGAAGAGTATATATTAAATGTATATTAGTTTCAATCACAACAAAAAATACAATCCTTTGCATGTTTTTACATCACCGTATCGAGTATCGTTATCGAGATAAACCCAGTGTTGCCGCTTTTTTGCGGATCATTCATGATTTGCAGTTGCACACCCAAAATTGACAGCCCTGTTTCAATTCAAATCTTTATTGGCTCTAGTGTAAAACTTTTTCGGTTTGGCCTGGATTTTATGTTTAGTCTGAATCCCCCATCATTAGGGGATTTTCGTCAGCATTGGTAGCACAGATTTTACTACAAACAGTAATCGTAATAGACTGGCTTTTCGGGGGCTGTATTTTAATATTTTCCAACAAAATATTTTAACACATAAACTTCCATCTTTTTCCCATCATTCCCATTCCTTAAACCTAGAGAAATCTGTTAGTATCTTACCGTAAGCACAGTCCGGCAATATGGGTACGCGTTCCAGGCCTCCTCGTGGACTTCGAGCGAGCCCTTCGGCGCCAGCAGCCTGATGAACGCGGGCACCTTGGAAGCCAAGTGGTAGATCTTGTACGTGTATTGGCCTGAAGAGAACTTGCCACCTAAAGAGGAAACCAGTATTAGATCATTCTTGTTCAATTATAGAGTTTTGTTATCTGGTTTTTCTACGCTGGATTTCTATAAACCTGTCTATCCGTTGATTTTAGATTAAATATTAAATTTTGACATTAGCTCCTTAGAAATTATGTCAAGATCTACATGTCCCCCCTGACAATACCGTAACCGTGGCGAAATTTAGTTCTTTCTTTATGAAACGCCTTCCTCTCTTCTACAAACTAGCTTGCTGTGCCCATCAGGGTCCATAATTGTGACAATTATACCTAATATTTCCACCTTATGTACATTATGGAATGCAATAAACGTTATGAGTATGNATTATATAAAAGATAAATAAGTTCTTTCTTTATGAAACGCCTTCCTCTCTTCTACAAACTAGCTTGCTGTGCCCATCAGGGTCCATAATTGTGACAATTATACCTAATATTTCCACCTTATGTACATTATGGAATGCAATAAACGTTATGAGTATGAGTATGAGTATAAATATTGGGCCCTTAAAATTTAAATAAGATTTGCCATCGACTCCCTAAGAAGAAGAACGAGCGATGTGTATCGTAAATAATTAATTTGTAAATGGTCAATATTGTAACGCATTCTAATATTATTGAAGATGTAAGTCAAGTACCCAAAACTGGATCAAAATCGTGTGCTTAGCTCGTTGACCTACAGCCGACGAAGGTTAAGGAGTACCGGTTTCAACTTCAAGGGCAATTCTTAGGGTTACCACAATGCCATGTGATTGGAAAGTTCGTGAATATTCAGGATTTTATCATGCCATACTTATAACATTGGTGAACTGTAAATAAGAACAATCCCTACTAATATTATAAATGCGAAAGTAACTCTGTCTATCTGTTACGCTTTCACGCCTAAACTGGTGAGCCGATTTTGATGAAATTTGGTACAGAGATAGAATAAATAGACCCTGAGGAACAACATAGGCTACTTTTTATCCGGGTACGGGAAATAGTTCCCTCGGGAAGCGGGCGAAGCCACTGGCAGAAGCTAGTATCCGAATAAAGTGTGACATGGTCTCTTCAAAGTCAAGACCATACTTTAATAAAATAATATCCTATCTATGTACCTACATCTCCTATTAAATTAATCCTATTAAGAACATTCATCCATTTAGCAAAATTTTCAAAAGAGCTACCTATCGACTTAACCAAAATTCATCCTTTTTCGGAAAGCGGTTACAAACAAAATGGCTCATCCGCTTAAGAGCTAGGGTGCTACAGACAGAACCATAGCAGCTAAACTTATAACACCCCCTTTTAAAAACAAACGGATTTTTCTTCTTTATGGAAACTGTCAAATATATTTGCATTTACAAAATGATTGCATGGCTTAGTTCATCCCATTTAAAAAGCCTGCCTGCTCTTCTATTACGCAATGTCAATGCTACAAATGTCAACTGAGGCGAGCTAGCCTGTTATTACTTTATTACTGAAGTTTTTTCTTTCTCGCAATCAAGCCTTTGATTGATTTCACTGGACAATGGAACGTTGATGGCTGCTAGTTTTTTTTACTAATTCGTAGCTTCCGTTACGTCACATTTGTCAAGAGGGAACGAAACGTTTTAATTAGGAGATTTTTGGAATTTTATACATTTTGTACTGCATCGCTTATTATAGAAAAATCAAGCAGAAAATGCGAAAATTCGTTACTAATATTCGAAAATTATTATAAATGCAAAACTACTGAACCAATATGCATGAAATTGGTTCACAGTTACTCAAAGACTCAAAGTCTCTCTAAAAGCCTGAAAATACATATGACATGCTCCTTTTTACCCGGTCTACGTCTCGGAACAAGGGAAAAATCGCGGGGAAACAGCAAATATTTTTATCATCGTTTTGAAAAATACTTCCCACATAACATTCAAACTATCGATCCCGCAGTCACAAGCGGAAAAAGACATCTTCCACCTCTCCTAAAATTATCCAATCAAACACTCACAAAAATGCAGTTCTAATCAAGATCTCTCCAGCAGTGCATTATGATATTTCTGCATCCACTACATACGGCATGACGTGGCACAAAGTGGAGGTCGCGAGTTTTGCGACCCTGAGGCAGAATCCAAACGATGACGTCATTGGTTATGTCATCAACTCATTCCAGTTGTTTGTGTTTGATTTTTTTATTTTATGAGCTGTTATTTGGCTTGCACTGTTGGTGAGAAGTTGTTTATGAGATCACTAATATTGTAAAGGCGGAGGTGGCTGTGTGTTACTTCATGCGGAACCTCTGAACGGATTTTGGTGAAAGTTGGCAATATTACAGCTTATAATTTGGATTATATTCTATCAGGGTGAAAGAAGTAGACCCTAGCTTCCCAGAGAGAAGTTTTTAAATAACCAATAGAATTTCTTCGTTCCAGGAATACTACATGAAGCGGAGACGATATTTTTGAACTACGAAAATCAACGGTTAGGCCTTAGAATAGTTGCCCAATCCTTCTAGCTGTTTGTTACAGCTTATAAAATCCACCAAGGAATTTAGCCAACTGAGTGAAAGTAATTTAGCACTTCAACCATTAACAACGACATTCACCAACAATAAAGTCATCGATGAACAATGTATTAAATTCTACGGACGCAACGACCACAAAACGGAGGACATCTGTGCAAACTTACATGACGTCATAGTTTATAACAATAAGCTGTAATTGCTATGTGAATTAAATACAGAATCGTTTGTCTTGTAACCAAGTATTCGATTCGTAATGTAAGAAAATTATGTTCTAGATACGGGCCAGGGAATTTCATAATTTCTGCTATTACACCATGTTGAATCTCTACAAATATTGTAGAGCTGCCAGCGTTTGAAATTGCAAGAGGTAAATTATGGATCTACGGAACTGCCTCATCATCTGCCTAGCCGTTTCCCAAACATTTAGGTGTCGTTCAGTATAATTTGATGCAGCTGAGTAGCAGTATTTCATGGCTCGTCTGTTTATCTGACATTTACAAGTCCACAACCATGTTACTCGGGCAACCCGATACCCCTTGGTAAGTGTGGTTGTCAAACTCTCTGGCTTTCAACTGTCGACTGCCAAAGATGTTCAAGACAACAGCTTAACAAATCAGGATCTACTGCACTGATTTTGAAAATTCTGTTACCAATAAAAAGCCACGTTATTAATGAATATTATGTTATTAATTACCACGTTATTAATAATATTTTATAAAAGTACGAGAAGATCCCTAGGGACTGAAACATCGGAACAGCTAGTGTTACATATAACCCACACAGTAACATTATCTTCAAACACGTGGGTTAGGCAAATGTGTTCCAATAACATACACCCACATTTCGCTAAGTACACTATCATGTTTAATTCCCATATTATTAAGGGTATCATGGATATGAATTTCGCCATTAAAACTCCAGGCTGTTACTGGCATTCTACGTAATGGGTTAAATTACTTTATCGAAGAATCAAGTCCAGAGCTTGAATGTATGTTTGTTATCCTTTTACGTAAAAAGTATTGAATGGATTTCTATGAATCTTGGAAGTAATACATANCCGATACCCACAATCTAATCCACCGGTATTTACCTACAAATGAAATAAATTGACACTAACCGTTTTCATACATAAAATACTATAAAACAATGATAGCGGGCCTTCCGTGTAATATACAACTATATATTTTTTTTTAGACTCTATTTGTATGGGTTAAGGTTGATTTTAGTATAGTGTTAGGTATTGATTAAAGGACTATTAGTTGATAAGATAAACGTTATCGTTCTTAAAGTGTAATAGTTATGTTAACAGCGGAGTGGTTAGAATCCATTTCGTGTTTATTTTAACTTGTGACACAATAGATATCTGTCGAGTGTTCGTTGTAGGCCCGGTTTATTTGGGATCAGGTATGGAGATCAACGGTTGTCAGCGTTCATACGAAGATAATCTATGAAGCGGGTGAATCCGCGGGAAGAAACTTACGGAATAAGATGTTGACTATTGAAAGAGTATATTAGTAGACTATAGAAGAGTATATATTAAATGTATATTAGTTTCAATCACAACAAAAAATACAATCCTTTGCATGTTTTTACATCACCGTATCGAGTATCGTTATCGAGATAAACCCAGTGTTGCCGCTTTTTTGCGGATCATTCATGATTTGCAGTTGCACACCCAAAATTGACAGCCCTGTTTCAATTCAAATCTTTATTGGCTCTAGTGTAAAACTTTTTCGGTTTGGCCTGGATTTTATGTTTAGTCTGAATCCCCCATCATTAGGGGATTTTCGTCAGCATTGGTAGCACAGATTTTACTACAAACAGTAATCGTAATAGACTGGCTTTTCGGGGGCTGTATTTTAATATTTTCCAACAAAATATTTTAACACATAAACTTCCATCTTTTTCCCATCATTCCCATTCCTTAAACCTAGAGAAATCTGTTAGTATCTTACCGTAAGCACAGTCCGGCAATATGGGTACGCGTTCCAGGCCTCCTCGTGGACTTCGAGCGAGCCCTTCGGCGCCAGCAGCCTGATGAACGCGGGCACCTTGGAAGCCAAGTGGTAGATCTTGTACGTGTATTGGCCTGAAGAGAACTTGCCACCTAAAGAGGAAACCAGTATTAGATCATTCTTGTTCAATTATAGAGTTTTGTTATCTGGTTTTTCTACGCTGGATTTCTATAAACCTGTCTATCCGTTGATTTTAGATTAAATATTAAATTTTGACATTAGCTCCTTAGAAATTATGTCAAGATCTACATGTCCCCCCTGACAATACCGTAACCGTGGCGAAATTTAGTTCTTTCTTTATGAAACGCCTTCCTCTCTTCTACAAACTAGCTTGCTGTGCCCATCAGGGTCCATAATTGTGACAATTATACCTAATATTTCCACCTTATGTACATTATGGAATGCAATAAACGTTATGAGTATGAGTATGAGTATAAATATTGGGCCCTTAAAATTTAAATAAGATTTGCCATCGACTCCCTAAGAAGAAGAACGAGCGATGTGTATCGTAAATAATTAATTTGTAAATGGTCAATATTGTAACGCATTCTAATATTATTGAAGATGTAAGTCAAGTACCCAAAACTGGATCAAAATCGTGTGCTTAGCTCGTTGACCTACAGCCGACGAAGGTTAAGGAGTACCGGTTTCAACTTCAAGGGCAATTCTTAGGGTTACCACAATGCCATGTGATTGGAAAGTTCGTGAATATTCAGGATTTTATCATGCCATACTTATAACATTGGTGAACTGTAAATAAGAACAATCCCTACTAATATTATAAATGCGAAAGTAACTCTGTCTATCTGTTACGCTTTCACGCCTAAACTGGTGAGCCGATTTTGATGAAATTTGGTACAGAGATAGAATAAATAGACCCTGAGGAACAACATAGGCTACTTTTTATCCGGGTACGGGAAATAGTTCCCTCGGGAAGCGGGCGAAGCCACTGGCAGAAGCTAGTATCCGAATAAAGTGTGACATGGTCTCTTCAAAGTCAAGACCATACTTTAATAAAATAATATCCTATCTATGTACCTACATCTCCTATTAAATTAATCCTATTAAGAACATTCATCCATTTAGCAAAATTTTCAAAAGAGCTACCTATCGACTTAACCAAAATTCATCCTTTTTCGGAAAGCGGTTACAAACAAAATGGCTCATCCGCTTAAGAGCTAGGGTGCTACAGACAGAACCATAGCAGCTAAACTTATAACACCCCCTTTTAAAAACAAACGGATTTTTCTTCTTTATGGAAACTGTCAAATATATTTGCATTTACAAAATGATTGCATGGCTTAGTTCATCCCATTTAAAAAGCCTGCCTGCTCTTCTATTACGCAATGTCAATGCTACAAATGTCAACTGAGGCGAGCTAGCCTGTTATTACTTTATTACTGAAGTTTTTTCTTTCTCGCAATCAAGCCTTTGATTGATTTCACTGGACAATGGAACGTTGATGGCTGCTAGTTTTTTTTACTAATTCGTAGCTTCCGTTACGTCACATTTGTCAAGAGGGAACGAAACGTTTTAATTAGGAGATTTTTGGAATTTTATACATTTTGTACTGCATCGCTTATTATAGAAAAATCAAGCAGAAAATGCGAAAATTCGTTACTAATATTCGAAAATTATTATAAATGCAAAACTACTGAACCAATATGCATGAAATTGGTTCACAGTTACTCAAAGACTCAAAGTCTCTCTAAAAGCCTGAAAATACATATGACATGCTCCTTTTTACCCGGTCTACGTCTCGGAACAAGGGAAAAATCGCGGGGAAACAGCAAATATTTTTATCATCGTTTTGAAAAATACTTCCCACATAACATTCAAACTATCGATCCCGCAGTCACAAGCGGAAAAAGACATCTTCCACCTCTCCTAAAATTATCCAATCAAACACTCACAAAAATGCAGTTCTAATCAAGATCTCTCCAGCAGTGCATTATGATATTTCTGCATCCACTACATACGGCATGACGTGGCACAAAGTGGAGGTCGCGAGTTTTGCGACCCTGAGGCAGAATCCAAACGATGACGTCATTGGTTATGTCATCAACTCATTCCAGTTGTTTGTGTTTGATTTTTTTATTTTATGAGCTGTTATTTGGCTTGCACTGTTGGTGAGAAGTTGTTTATGAGATCACTAATATTGTAAAGGCGGAGGTGGCTGTGTGTTACTTCATGCGGAACCTCTGAACGGATTTTGGTGAAAGTTGGCAATATTACAGCTTATAATTTGGATTATATTCTATCAGGGTGAAAGAAGTAGACCCTAGCTTCCCAGAGAGAAGTTTTTAAATAACCAATAGAATTTCTTCGTTCCAGGAATACTACATGAAGCGGAGACGATATTTTTGAACTACGAAAATCAACGGTTAGGCCTTAGAATAGTTGCCCAATCCTTCTAGCTGTTTGTTACAGCTTATAAAATCCACCAAGGAATTTAGCCAACTGAGTGAAAGTAATTTAGCACTTCAACCATTAACAACGACATTCACCAACAATAAAGTCATCGATGAACAATGTATTAAATTCTACGGACGCAACGACCACAAAACGGAGGACATCTGTGCAAACTTACATGACGTCATAGTTTATAACAATAAGCTGTAATTGCTATGTGAATTAAATACAGAATCGTTTGTCTTGTAACCAAGTATTCGATTCGTAATGTAAGAAAATTATGTTCTAGATACGGGCCAGGGAATTTCATAATTTCTGCTATTACACCATGTTGAATCTCTACAAATATTGTAGAGCTGCCAGCGTTTGAAATTGCAAGAGGTAAATTATGGATCTACGGAACTGCCTCATCATCTGCCTAGCCGTTTCCCAAACATTTAGGTGTCGTTCAGTATAATTTGATGCAGCTGAGTAGCAGTATTTCATGGCTCGTCTGTTTATCTGACATTTACAAGTCCACAACCATGTTACTCGGGCAACCCGATACCCCTTGGTAAGTGTGGTTGTCAAACTCTCTGGCTTTCAACTGTCGACTGCCAAAGATGTTCAAGACAACAGCTTAACAAATCAGGATCTACTGCACTGATTTTGAAAATTCTGTTACCAATAAAAAGCCACGTTATTAATGAATATTATGTTATTAATTACCACGTTATTAATAATATTTTATAAAAGTACGAGAAGATCCCTAGGGACTGAAACATCGGAACAGCTAGTGTTACATATAACCCACACAGTAACATTATCTTCAAACACGTGGGTTAGGCAAATGTGTTCCAATAACATACACCCACATTTCGCTAAGTACACTATCATGTTTAATTCCCATATTATTAAGGGTATCATGGATATGAATTTCGCCATTAAAACTCCAGGCTGTTACTGGCATTCTACGTAATGGGTTAAATTACTTTATCGAAGAATCAAGTCCAGAGCTTGAATGTATGTTTGTTATCCTTTTACGTAAAAAGTATTGAATGGATTTCTATGAATCTTGGAAGTAATACATATTATCTATACTAATATTATAAAGCTGAAGAGTTTATTTGTTTGTTTGAACGCGCTAATCTCAGGATCTACTGGTCCGATTTGAAAAATTATTTCAGTGTTAGATAGCCCATTTATCGAGGAAGGCTATAGGCTTTTTATCCGGGTGCGCCGAGTAGTTACCACGGAACGCGGGTGAAACCGCTGGCGGAAGCTAGTATAACATATAGGTAACTTTTTGTCAAAGTGCGGGAAAAGTTCCCTCGGGACACAGTTGAAGCCGCGGGCAGAAGCATGTGGCTATAGTATAAAGGCAGAAGTGAATGTTTGTTTGTCAAACTTTCATTCTAAAACAGCTGAACCGATTGAAACTCCATCTGGCATGGAGACAGGAATGCCTAGGAGGGATATAGGCTATTCTATCCTGGCAGGTATACGTAGAAACTGCTATTTTCCCATATTTTTAAGACCATACAACGCAATGCGTAAAATTATCTAATAGATAAGTTACCCGTAATATTTTCGGACTACACGTTAAGTAGTAACAGCCTATGTCAATGTTTGACGAAGGTTTATAGATAAAGCTGTGGCAACAATCTGAGTGAATGTTTTGATATCTCGCGACCTTCGTAAGGGTATCTATCTATAGTGCCCGTAATCGAGTTGTATGAATGAAACGTGGACAGACGACATGAATGGATTTGCTCCACAAAGACACTAACCTTATGCCGCCCACGCCAGTGTTTTGTAGGGCATGTAATCGAGCCGATTTTTAATAGGGCATTCTTACTAAGATTGTCTGACCGACTTTTTGTAGAACAGGTGCATTGCACTATTGCTATGAGTGTGTTCTATTTTTCTCCTACAAAAATATCGGTTACGGATTATCGGAGCCTTATGACCTTTACTATGGGGTGTCTCCTAACAATAGTCTGAATAATTTCTGAAGTACAGAATTTATAAAGGAACGAAAACGAAAAGGAAAGTAAAAAACCATAAGTAGACAGGTAAGTAATGGGACATTATACTTGTACCAAGTAAGTATACGTTGATTTATCGACAAACATGAAATGTCAAGTCAAGACCGATAAATCTAGACACGCGGCAGCGTGTCAAGCCAAGTTCAAGCAAAGACTGGCTGGCAAGCGCCACGTGTATATTTACACGAACCATTTGGTGGCACTTTTTACCCCTCCATAACTCAAAACCTATTAAACGTAAACACTTCAAACTACGCGTGTTTCATTATGTCCATAAGGACACCTAGAAGCCCAAATTTCATGAAGCTAGCTCAAACGGTTATAAAGATATGAAGGTCCAAAAGTCGTAAAATTCCCACTGACTGACTGACTTATAGTACCTAAACCTAACCTACTTCCAGATAACCTAGAAGTATGAAATTTGGAACCTAGCTCGGTAATTGTGTGTAAGCGTAGGAAAAAATCTGAAAATAGAAAAAAGTTAAAAAATAGGGGGGGTCCCCATACAACGTCACACGTTTATTGTATGGGGACCCCCCCTAATTTTAATATTTTTTAAATTTATAGTATTTCTTGTTATAGCGGCAACGGAAATACATCATTTGTGAAAATTTCAGCTTCCTAGCTATCACGGTTTATGAGATAGGCTTAGTAGTAATATGGTCCCATTTTACCCTTTGGGTACGAAATCCTAAAAAGAAAACTATACAGCGGAAACGCAAGAAAAAAAAAAAAATCTAAATCTGCTTCTTTACAAAAAGTAATGATATCCCACCAAAAACATAAATGTAAAAAAGGAAAGCCAAGTTCAATACAAAACCTATGCTTGGTTGTGGGCTTCGCCGCAAAAAGAATGGAGATCTAAATGAGTACCAAGTTCTGTCCAAATATGTATTGACAGGAACAAGATATGACTTGGCCAGTTTTTATCAGGATTAAAAAAATGTTTTATATATATTTTATTAATAACTGAGGTAATGAAAACTGGCCAAGTCAAATCTTGTTCCTATAAATACATATTTGTACAGAACTTGGTACTCATTTAGATCTCCATTCTTTTTGCGGCGAAGCCCACAACCAAGCATAGGTTTTGTATTGAACTTGGCTTTCCTTTTTTACATTTATGTTTTTGGTGGGATTATGCTTATTACTATGAGTAATCAACTCAAAAAGTTCTTTAAATTTTCAAATATCCTTTCCTTTTAAGAATGGCGACACAAAAAGTATCATATTGCTTCAATGGTAAAATGAACTTTAAACAGAAAAAACCTGATAAGAAAATAAATAAAATCGCAATCATGAAAAATCATGAAAAGTGACGTTATAAATTAATATATTAATTGTACTAGCAACATTAAAATACTGATAACACAACATTTACGACAGCTAATTTATTCAAGTAATGCTACGGAACTACGGACTACGTACTCAATTTTAGTGGGTGCAATATTGTATAAATAATGTAATTTTTCTATACTAATCTATACTAATATTATAAAGAGGAAAACTTTGTTTGTTTGTTTGTTTGGTTGTAATGAATAGGCTCAAAAACTACTGGACCGATTTTAAAAATTCTTTCACCATTCGAAAGCTACATTATCCACGAGTGACATAGGCTATATTTTATCCGGGTACGGGCAGTAATTCCCACGGGACGCGAGTGAAACCGCGGGAAAGCGGCTAGTATGTCATAATCTGACAATGAAAATCTAGACTTAACTTATTAAAGAGGGAAACATTTTTTGTTTGTTGTACCCTATGTATGTATGTTTGTGTTTTTGATTGCCTCGTTGGTCTAGTGGTCGCATAGCCGACTGCTGATCACGAGGTCTCGGGTTCGATTCCCGGGACGGGCCGAAATCGCTTTGTGGGTTTTCGAAACTTTCACAAAGCAGCCCGGAGTTGGTTGGTGATTGATACACCCGTGCATCGGAGAGCACGTTAATGTCGATCCTGCACCTGATCTCTCTCCGGTCGTGTCGGATTGCCGTCCCATCGGGTTATGAGAGTGAGGGAATAGGGAGTGCACCTGTGTCAGCGCAAATGCTTGTGCACTATAATATGTCCTGCGCAGCTGGCTGATCTCCGTATATGAGAACAGCCGCCGTGGCCGGCAATCGGCTAGGACGCCATCATCATCATCATGTATGTTTGTATTGTACCCTAAAGGTTCCGAATTGTTCGGTGGACCGATTTGAAAAAATATTTCACTGTTGTGAAGCTAACACGAGCTCCCCGAGTAACATAAGCTATATTTTATCCGGGAACAGGCAGTAATACCCACAGGACGCGAGTGAAACCGCGAGTATGTAATATGTGTACCCAGTATTTACTTTCCATTTATTTCTTGTAACAAAATAATGTGACTAACCGATTAGTTTGGCAAAGTAACAAGATTAGATTGGTGACAGATAAAATACATATTTCTTTACATTCTAATCTAGCATACACACGTTTGGACGATGACCTGAATAACTATAATAGTGATGATTAATAGCCAAATTAATATCCCTCAAACTAAAGGAAGAAGAACTAAAGTGAAGAGCTCGTGGCTAAGTCAAAGCCGCGCGGATCGATCGTTCATATAGGTTAAGCAACGCTTGGCGCGGTCGGTCCGTGGATGGGCGACCATCTTGTCATAACGAGTTCTTCCGTGTTTCGGAAGGCACGATAAACTGGTGGGTCCCGGCTGTCATTTGAACATCTTTATTGGCAGTCGTTAAGGGAAGCGGGTGAAACCGCTGGCAGAAGCTAGTAATTAATATTAGACCAACATCGTAAGATAAATTTGCGATTCCGCCATCGAAATGTAATCAATGTGCAAGACTATTTTTACAACAAAATACTGTTTTACAATGTTCTATTTCAGTCTGAATGTTGATACAATATGCACCCACGCTACCTCTACTGAAACCATAGAGTATGAATAAGATGAAGTTTAAAGAGCGCCTTCGAAATTACCTGAACTACGTTACCCTAAAAACGATATACGATGAAGTAGCCACGTTTAATACTTAATGACTGAGTTCTAAATACGATTTAAGAAAGAAGGTGTAACTAGCTATCATGAAAAACGTCCACGTTACAATATTCTCAAAATAAATGATAATAATACGTCACAGAATGTTACCGGTACCAAACTAGGCGCTCTTTGCACTGGCTTTTTCAGGTATTTAATAACTTTATTTCCAAAGAATTCTTATAGAACTTTATTTCTATAAAATGGGAATATTATCCATAGGAAGTAGAAGTAGTAACAGAAGCAGATTTTTTTATGCCTTCTGCTGCTTCCTCAGCGCCAAGTTCCAGATTAAGTTATAGATAGCTATCTGACAGATACTGCTATAGAAATGCTTTTAACTTTGACAACTTTTCTATGGCAATATCTTTTAGCTATCTAGATCTTTATCTGGAACCAGTGAAAGTGGCTATAATTATTATAAAAAATCCCAACCTTTTTTCCAACCAATTCTTAGACCTTTTATTTATTTAGAATGCAAAATTATTCCCCATAGCCTGCCTTTTGTTGAAACATCAAACATTTCCTGAACTCTCCTGACAAAATAATTGAATTGTACTAAAAAGCCAGCGCTCTACATCTCATATTCATACTCTAAGCGTAACATTGAAAGCGTACTGGCTGCGTTGCAAGCCGGGCAGATACCACATTCAGTCGACTCCGTCGATTTGGTCTCCATCGCTGGGTCCTGCAAGCTTTTCCTATCTTTCTTATCTAGAATGTAAGCGAAAATAAAAATAATAAACAGAGAAAATTAAAAGGGATCAGCTAAAGAAAATAAATATGGAATTGTGTAACGAAATGAGAGTAAAATAATATGGAATTCTAACTACTATGGATGCACAGGCGTCAGCATATATAACCTACCTCAATCTGTCAAATTTCTTTAATAGATTTTCAACCTTATCACGATAGTCAAAGGTTAATGTTCGATTGGTAAAATTTGACAGATTCGGGAAGGTTTACCTGCTGTAGTCTGTACGAATGTTAATTAGGATTTTGTGTATTGTCTAGCTAGAATATATAATGCGGTATCCTTCAGTGCGCTTATTGACCAATGATATTCACATTCAAATCCGAAACAAATCTGTGAGATTAAAAAAAATATTTTAATTCAGCACCATAAATTACATAAAAAAAAACATCAAATCTATTACTAAATAATAAAATAAATACAATTTATTAAAACAGCCTTTATTCGAGTTCATCAAATAATAGTGACGTGACATCACTTATCGATATATCGATAAAGATACACGCTCACTAACAAGTAACAATAAAATGCGTACAATCGGTCTATAAACGCAGTTATGTGCCAAATGTGTAACGATAATGTTTTATTGTGACGTCACTGGTTTAAACTCAAAGTTAGCACTTTTTAATGTATGGTTTTTCTGAGTATACGGGTTCGATCAATTATAATTCTGTTGAAAAACAAGTTTTTTGGCAGACTGGTCGTCTTAACCTACATTGTCCTGTGTTACTTTTTTTCATTAACGATTTTGTACTATTATGACAGATTTCTGATCAAACATGACTCTAGTGATAATTTGAAAATTGTAATTTTGAAAAAGATGAGAGAATATGGGTATTTTGCAGCGTATCAGATTAAATGGTTGATACATAGCGTGATGCAGAAATCATGGAATTGATAAAACTGCCAAGAGGGGAAAGCCGCTTGCCCCTAGAGGTCGCTAAAAGAACTAGAAAATAAAACTTTCTACTCCACCTCAGTCGGATTCATTCAGAATTTTAATACAATTTTGAAAAGGTAATTGTATATTGCCTTGCCTATCTGCTTATACCCGAATCTTGTGTACAAAGAATAATTTTATTCGAGTATACTATAAGGTTTATGTCAATAACCGTCCGTAACCTCATCAAATCTTTTACTATTTACATTCCCGCAATAGTAAACAACATACAAGGCGTTATTGCCTTTATTCATGAACAGAACAGCAGTGAACGCAGGCGCTTGTAAAGTGGTTGCAATGTTTCCCGCACCGTAATGATACATCAACAACAATACCCGTAGCCTGTAATTTGTATCGGTTTCCACACATGTTTTACTACAGGCTAGTCATAGTTTCTGTTCTACCGGGTCTCCAAATAGGCTTGGAATAGGCATGACGACTAAAAAAATCTAATTAGTCCGTGTTTTAGTTTTTAAAAAAATATTGCATACGTATTTTTTGGTTTTTCATCTTAACAAATAATTACGAAGCTATAGACCGTGGAAATTGCGCGTGACGTCACGCCTACGTACGATTTTGTCAGGACCCCCCACTCCCGAATTTTAATACTAATTATCTTTGTTATTATTGATAGATTTTTAAAAACAAAAAATACGTGTCCAATATTTTGCAATAATATAAATTACGGACTAAATGGATTTGCTTAGTTTTTACCCTGTCGTCATGCCTATTATAGTTTGGGGGACCGTTTACTTACAGTGTTAATAGTTAGGAGATAAGTATGTGAAGATCTTTCAGATTTTGTTTCAATTGTTGCTGGGGAGTTTGTTGCGTCACTTCTTCTTCCCAGCAAAAACATATAGCAAGTGGTGAAGGGCGGGCGTTTTTGGGGCTGTCTCATGTAATTTTGACGTTCAGAAAGTGCTGTTTTCAGCCTACTTTGAATAAATGCTTTTTGATTTTGAATACTAGAACTTCTAGAAATATTTAAACGACTTTTCTATTGATACAATCATCAACCGAGGCATCAGCATCAATAGAATAATTCAATTATTCATATAAAATAAACACTAAGCAATTTGCTGTTGCCAACGCAGATTTGTTTAAAAACCAGTTTTTTATTAAAAAATAAGTACTACAAACCAAACCAAACGTATTGAAGAAAAACGAGTTTATTTACAATTTAAAACCAGTTCCTAGATTCACTAATATTGCATCATTTGCATACGTGAAGAATAGTGATGATCCAACTACCATCACAAATTGAGGCTGTATGTTTGTTACTATTTCACGCAAAAACTACTGGACGAATTTTGATAAAACTTGGCAATAATATAGCTCATATATTAGAATAACATATATGCCATTTATAATCGGGTACGGGAAGTAGTTCCCTCGGAAAACGGGTGAAACCGCTGGCGGAAGCTAGTACACTATAACATCGTCTAGATTTCACGTTTAATTGTTAATGAACGGCCGTGGAGGTGAAAAGGGCGGATACACTTGTGTCCAGCACACGGTTGAGGTTGGGACATTAATTGCTGAACACACTCGCAATTACAACTGCTTACGACGTGTTTTAAGAGTAATTGATATTCATATATCGTTGTCATGAAGAACACATTTTGCCTGACGATCTTTTAAATCTAGATATAGGATTTTTAAGCGTTACAAGGAGTTTTGTCGGCCAATTTTGATCAGGTTTATACGAAGATGTACTTCTTGGTGTCCTTTAAAGTATTCAAGGAGGACTTTTGCTGACTGGGTTGCTCGATTTACCTTTAATAACCTTAACCGGCTTTGAAATGGCTGTCCCTTGGTCAAATTGGCGATTTGACAGCAGTGTATCATTCACACGGCCGGTTAAAGTTAGGTTGAAGTTAAATCGGGCAACCAATTTGAACTACATTGATTTAAGCGACAGCAAAAACGAACGAAATAAGCATTTTTGATTTCCACATACAAAACGAACCCAAGGGGCTTACAAATATTCTATATCAATATCAATTACTCCAAACACTGAAAGGTTAATTGGTCTAAATCATGAATATTGCCGTGAGAACTTCATACAGGAGCGACCGTTCCATACAATCGACACTGAACTTATTTAAAAGGATGTACATGTATCGATTTTTTTGTAAGAGCATGTGTATCGATTCGGTAATCGTTTTTGTGAAAACAGCTGACTCTTCACATAAAACCACTGCCCTTGATAAAACCATGATAATATATCGAATGTTCTGTTACTCATTATTATATTATTCGGTTGTTAATAAAGATTAATAAGTAATACGTGACACGTGTTTCGAAATAAAACAGTGATGTCCGTTTGCGTTTGCGGGTTGCGTTTAAAATATATCAATATTTTTCTAATATTTTTTTCTTTTAAACCTTTTAACATATAAAATCTTATTTATAGTTGTATTTTTTTACTTGTCTAAATTGGTGTTATTTGTACAGACGACAGCAGGTCAACCTACCAGAATCTGTCAAATTTTATCAATCGAATATTAACTTTCCACTATTGTGATAAGGTTGAAAATCCATTGAAGAAATTTGACAGATTGTGGTAGGTTGATGTGCAATGTGTGCGTTGTCTGTACAGTAAAATTGCTTGAGTATTGCATGAAACCATTTTGTTTCTGTAGGTGATAGATATACAGTAGGACCTCTTTAATCCGAACTCTGAAAATTTAGCCCCCGTTCGGATTAGTGGAACGTTCGGATTACAGTAAAAGCTCTTTATTCGCGGGGTTTATGTTCCGTAAATATGCCGCGAATACAGAAACCGTGAATATGGAATGGTAATTTATATGGGGTTATAGGGGATACGTTCCAAGGTGACGGATGATAGCGGAAGATACGTGTTACTCGATCACAATTTTTGTAACGAATGGAAAATAAAACAATACAACACGCAATGCGGCACTTATCAAAGGACGGGACGTCCATTTGTGACAGCATTTAATAATATATTTTACGTCATAACAAATAAGTTTATTTTACCTAAACATTATGTTTGTCCTTTGTGGAAAGGAAAGAAGGAAAGGAGAAAAGGAGAGAAGGAACCGCTGAACCAAACAAAAAACGCCGATAGCTTTTGAAAAAACAATCTAGGCGTAGTAATAATGTCTATTTTTTTATTAGTTCACTTGTTGTCGCGATGACATATTATACAGAATGCTTTGTATTGAGGTATGTATGTACCGTTGTACTGATTCGATCCGCGAATAAAGGAATCTTAGGCCGCGAATAAAGGAATTAGATCGCATTTTTTCAATCCGCGAATACTGAAAACGCGAATGAAGGAAGCGCGAATAAGGAGCTTTTACTGTATAGGGGTATAGATGATAAGGGTATTTTTTGTGAATAAAACAACATAATAGATACATACATAATACAATATTTGTATTTATCTATAAACGTTACATATTTTATTCAACATTTTTGAAGAAATCCAGTATTTTGGTTTGTGGTGTGGTGTTTAATGACAAATAAAAAGCTTTGTCTCGTAATTTACGTAAAAGCATTTTTTCTGGCAAAGGAATATCCACTTGATCAGCCCATTCAAGACATGTATTTAAGCGGCTGGCGGGCGAGAGCGAGACAGCGCGGACTCGGGTCGGGGGTTCGGATTACAGAGGTGTTCGGATTAGAGGGGGTTCGGATTAAAGAGGTCCTACTGTAAATAACAGACCCGCGCCCACTAATGCATGCACTAAAGATAATTCCGCAGATTGTTATCTAAAAACCAATATATCAATTGTTTTATAGTTTTCACTTGACACGTAAAATATGTATAGGCATATTAAGATTATACAATTATTTTATGGACCAATCGTCCTACGTATTGTATAATAACGCCAATAATTAAAATGTCGAATCACGCAGCTATCTGACTTTGACAGATATTGCTATACATAAAGAGCGCACTGAAGGAAATGGTGTTTTCATAATTACACTCACCGAATAACGTCGTCCAAATAATTACCGAAAATTTTCTTTTCAATGATGGGAATTTCAACGAACATTGAGACAACTCAATTTATCATTCATTATTTCATTAATTCTGACAGGAGTAAGGGCCACTTTCAGATGTTCCAGATAATGTTCTAGATAGCTATTTGACAGATAATGCCGCAGAAATGATATCAGTTTTAACTACTTTTCTAAGACATTATCACCTCTGAACCTGCCCCTCATAGTAATCGTAGAATGCTACTATTCGTCTACATCTACATTTTAAACTGTTTTTTATATTCTAATTTTACATGGATGATTGACCTAGTGGTTTGAAGACTAGTGAAGACCTATATGCTACTTATAATGAGGTACTCACCGAGTAGGGGATAATCTTTGAAGGGCTCATTTTTTATAACTTCAATTCCTTCGCCGCCGCCAGTTTCGTTTTTGGAGACTTCCGCGACGCAGTACAACTGGCCCACTTGGTACTGTTAACAAACGAATGGATTAAAAATATAATACAGTATGACAACGAGATAAATCTATACTTAACTAGCTTCTGCCCGCAACTTCGTACGCGGATCCTGTTTTTTTTTTTTATATAAAAACCTTCCCTCGATCTGTACAAACATTTTAAGACCAAAATAAGCCCGATCGGTCCAGCCGTTCTTGAGTTATGCGCTTACCAACACATTTAGCGATTCATTTTTATATATAAGATAACAAAGCTGACGAGTTCGTTTGTTGGAACGCACTAATTCCAGGAAGTCAGAAATCTGTGTTAGATAGTCCATTTATCGCGGAAGGCTATAATATAGGCGAAAAGCAACTTTTAATACGGGTACGCGGAGTAGTTCCCACGGGATGCTGGTAATACCACTGGCGGAAGCTGGTTGTAATATAAAGCAGAAAACATTCGGATTTTACTGAACAAAAACTGTCTTTATCTAGAGTAATTGTATAGAATACAAACTTGCGTCAGCGATTCACTCGCATCCCGTGCGACCTACTATGCGCACTTTGAAAAAAGTGGCCTATAGCTTAATTTTTTCAATCGGACCAGTAGGTTCTGAGATTAATGCGCAAACAAACTTCATCTTTTTTTTAAAACAGCACGTGTAAAATAACTTCTAAGCAACATAAAAAAACAAAAACCTCCCCAGTAACAGGCTACACGTACTAGCAACTATTTGCAATATCGCGTGACCAATTATAATAGCAGAACAAACAATAACGCATTTAAATATCTATAATTAGTTGCTACATAGCTTCATGTCTCCTTACTCTTGACTTCTTGACACGAACTAAAGCAATTAAGTATAGTGTAATGAAGAATATTGCGGACTATCCATGGTTAAACTGTGAACAGTAATATGAAAAAACTGATAGTCGGATAACCTTACCATACCCTTTATAGAATTTGGTGATTTGTAATGAAGGGATCTGGTAAAATTATGTTTGGCAATTTGGCACAGATTATTGGTAGGACTCAACTACATGCCGAGAAATATGACTACACTATAAATCGTTTTATAAATAGCTGTCTAAGTCGAATATGTTGTAGATATTTATCTAGTACCTATAGCGCAGACCTGGACTCACAATAAGTCAAAGGTCTGCCCTCGAAGTTCATTAGTGGGCAATGGAGCGCAGTATTCTTGGAATTAGACTTACAGATCGCGTTATTAGATACTCCATACTGCATTCTAAGAGTCAATTCACACCGAGACGCGACGCGACGCGACGCTGCACGCAGATTTTACATAGAGCGACTCAAAATATACTTTATTCACTACACGAAACGATACACATTTGATTGTGAGAATTCAGATACGTTGCGCTGCACCTCGAGACGCCGCGCGGCAAAGCGCGACGCATCTTGACGCAGCGGTGACACGCGGCGTGCAGCGCAACGCAACGTGCTGCATCTCGCGATTTGCTTTGTTTTGCGTCGCGTCGCGTCTCGGTGTGAATTGACCCTAAGACACAAATTGCAGATGTAGGCCGTAAAGCTGCTGAGCTTAAATGGAACTGGGCTGGTCAAATCTGCCGCATGTCGGATGAGCTTGGGGCCGAAACGACTATTTTATGGACCCCAGATAGCGGAAAACGACATCGCGGCAGGCCCAGAAGGAGATGGCGCGACGAACTGGACTCCCATCAAAAGGATTGGCCTCAGGTGGCAACAGACAGAGACAAGTGGAAAGAAGGAAGGGAGGCTTTTGCACTGCAGTGGGACAAAAAAAGCTAAAAATAAATAGTCATACATAATTTTTGACCCTTCCACAGCAAAAAGAACCTATATTCCGACATAAATACATATCCATGCCTGAATTCACTACAAACACTGAAACTGCGGAGTGCAACATTATCTGTCGAATCAGAGCAGTCTCAAGGCGAAAGCGGTTCTATTTAAAACGACATATTGATCCGCCTTGCATCCACGGAACCCGAAACTAGGTAGCATTATGCAACTAGGAAATTCTAAGATAACGAAATCTATGTGTCTATTCATCTCTTCCATTGAGTCAGTTCTTTGGATTATTGCCAAATAACACTGATAAGAGACATTTTGGAGTCAGCAAAAATATCGTAATTGTTTTTAACTGACGGAAGCAATTATCTGATTTAATACTCAAATGGATAACATTAAGGGACTAATTAACGTAACAAATGATTTTAGTTGACCTTGCGTCAACAACGTATTTTTTCCAGTCGCATGCAAACAATGATGAGTGATGTGAAAAACATGACATAAGAATACTGACAATGTTACGAAATCATTGTCGACAATTTTGTCTAGTGCGTACATACATAAATACTACAGTCTATAGTGTAACTTTCTCGATATTGACATGGTTTATCGATATATTGTCGCGCTAATGTTTACATCACTAGTGCTGCAATATCCCCGAAGGTGTTAAACTTGGCAGGCATTAAATATGACCTGCGTTAGACAATTCATAAGATAATCTCTTTAGCCTATAGCTTGGAGGTACTCAGTGCAGTGGCGTAAGACATCACTGGATAATATAAAACAAAGTCGCTTTCTCTGTACCTACATCCCTATGTAAGCTTAAATATTTGAAACTACACAACGGATTTCGATGCAGTTTTTTTAATAGATACAGTGATTGAAGACTGTAGAAGTAGGTTTATATGTATATTAATATTCATTTATAAAAAAGTTAAGAAATACTGTTATTTTTGTTGTTTCTAATTGCTCCCGTGCGAAGCCGGGGCGGGTCGCTAGTATATAACAAAGTTGAGGTCTCCGCAAGCGTAATTTAGACTCGCCAGTTTGTACCCGCATAGGTTCGTAAGAAGCGGATACATGAAGTTTTCTGTCTAACTCGCTGCAGTGAAATAGGATGGTTTATAACGTTGCTTATAACGAAACGACATTTAAAAAATTCGGGCGTAAAGGTCTCCGAAAAAATTTTTGTTTACTGTCAAAAATACTTGTATTTCAAAAGGATAATTTATCTGTCAATTATATAGAACTAGCTTTCCGCCCGCGGCTTCGCCCGCGTGGAATTCGGTTCGACACACAGCGCCATCTACAATCCATCCATCAAGTAAACAATATTTTTGTTTTCCCTCGGGAATATCTATTTTTTTCGGGATAAAAAGTACCCTATTATTTAATCCGAACTTCTAACTTTACGTCTGCAAAATTTCAAAGCAATCGGTTCAGTAGTTACGGCGTGAAAGCGGAACAAACAAACAAACAAACAAACAAACAAACAAACTCACTTTCTGATTTATAATATTAGTAAGGATAGTAAGGATACTAGCTTCTGCCAGCAGTTTCACCCGCGTCCCGTGGGAACTACTCGGCGCACCCGGACAAAAAGTAGCCGGATAAAAAGATACAGTAAGTTCAATTGAAAATACTTATATTATTATATAGTATACTAGCTTCTGCCAGCAGTTTCACCCGCGTCCCGTGGGAACTACTCGGCGCACCCGGATAAAAAGTAGCCGGATAAAAAGATACAGTAAGTTCAATTGAAAATACTTATGCCACTTAAATTAGATGATAGAATTAATATTCGGTTAACAATCATAAGAGTTACTGTACCTACTTAATATTTCAATTATTCATTTAAATCCATAACACATAATATAAACACAGTTTCGAATTATGTTATCTATAGTATTCAAAAAATAAGAATAATTAAAATTTGTTAACATTTTAGCAAGGTTCAGGTGAGTATCTTTAGTTTTATTTACATTTAGTTTAACAGTGTGACAAATCTAATTTTGCCATAACTAAGTATATAGGTAAGTATTTATGAAGGTGACCTTATAATTTAGAATAATTAAGAAATAAAGCTAATACTTTTATCTAACACTGAAAGAATTTCAAATCGAACCAGTTGTTCCTTAGATTAGCGCGTTCGAACAAACAAACTCTTCAGCTTTATAATATTAGTATAGATAATTAACGGAGGAACTTAAAGTACTAGTTAACTTAGAACTTTGCCCTTTTAACCTAAGAAATCATTAACAATCAACATAAGCATTGTTACTTTACGATCATAAAAATGTCATAGACAATGATTTAATGAAATAAAATGCGACCATAAATTAATAATAAGGAAGGCTTTTTTTTTCTCACCATTAAGGTTTTTTTTATTTTTATTTTTCTCGCATGGCAAGGTCAACATTACAGTCGTATTTTATATTTTTATTTATTAACATAAACATTAATTTATGATGATTATGTATTTACGCAACTAAGCTTGCCATGCAACTTCAATTCCCATTTGACTAGCTGTTTTACCGCGGTTTCACCCGAGTCCCGGGGAAACCTCTGCTCGTACCCGGATAAAATATAGCCTATGTTACTCAGGAATAATGTAGCTTACCAACAGTGAAAGAAGTTTTCAAATCAGTTCAGTAGTTTCAGGACCTTTTAGGTACAAACAAACAAAAAAATGTTTCCTTTTTATCTATACTAATATTATAAAGAGGAAAACTTTGTTTGTTTGTTTGGTTGTAATGAAAAGGGTCTAAAAATACTGGACCGATTTTAAAAATTCTTTCACCATTCGAAAGCTACATTATCCACGAGTGACATAGGCTATATTTTATCCGGGTACGGGCAGTAATTCCCACGGGATGCGAGTGAAACCGCGGGAAAACGGCTAGTTATGTATATTAGTTTAGATTTATGATTATGGAGATTTCAATATTATCATAATATTTCCAGACATAGCCACTGGGAGAAGTGATAAGATTAGCTCATATTGATAGGAATTTATTACCACCATAGATGGCACAGATTACTGAGTTATGGTACATACTATCAGCAGAAAAGGTGCCATAAGGAATTATTTCTTGATGTTTGCAGGATTTGGTACAGACAACAGCAAATCAAGTTACCACAATCTGTCAAATTTCTACAATCGATTTTCAACCTTATTACAAAGTTGGTAGGTTAATGTTAAACTGGTAAAATCTTATAGATTCGTTTACGTTGACCTGCTGTCTGTACATCAGATTATTGTAAAGATTGTGCAATTTAAATGTTTAAAATTAACATTATCATGCCAGCTCGTAAGGCTGTCATAAATAGCTTTCATAATAAGATTTTTTTGTTCATCTGTACCCAAGAGACTCCGAAAATACTGAACCGATTTGCAAAAATTCTTTCACTGTCAGAAAGCTACACTATCATCAAAAACAGTTTATATTTTACACCATACAGGAAGAAGTTACCCCAGGATGCGGATGAAACCACAGAAAACGGCTAGTATAAAATATAAGCATGTCATCATCATATATAATGTTTTATGAATAAGCAATCTCAAACCAGTTTACCAAAATGTTGATGACTCAATAAACATTGGATATTATAATATATGAATGCATTACTAAACTGGGTCAATTATGAAATTAGCAAGTTTGAAGATTTTTAAGAGTGCCTTGTGCAATGATGTTCATGACAATACAATAGTTCTTTTTAACTTTATTTTAAGGTACAGACGACAGCACACCAAGTTACCACAATCTGTCAAATTTCTGCAATAGATTTTCAACCTTATCACAATGGTGGAAGGTCAATGTTCAATTGGATTTTTTTTACAGATTCGGGTAGGGTGACCTGCTGTTGTCTGTGNGCACATCAAGTTACCACAATCTGTCAAATTTCTGCAATAGATTTTCAACCTTATCACAATGGTGGAAGGTCAATGTTCAATTGGATTTTTTTTACAGATTCGGGTAGGGTGACCTGCTGTTGTCTGTGGTTATTTCTAAAGTTTGTTAAAACCTGCTGTTGTCTGTACTAGAACACAGTTCACACCAGTCCCATCGTAAACATATTATATGTGCCAAAATCGCTTTGTGGATTTTAGAAACATTCACAAAGCAGCCTGGAGTTGGAAGTTGGTGATTAATGCACCAGTGCATCGCAGAGCAAGTTAATGTCGGTCCTGCGCCTTATCTCTCTCTGGTCATGTCGGATTGCCATCCTATCGGGTTATGAGAGTGAGGGAATAGGGAGTGCACCTGTGTCAGCGCAAATGCTTGTGTATAATATGATGCTGATCTCCTTATATGATATGATGCTGATCTCCTTATATGAGAACAACCGCCGTGGCCGACAATCGGCTAGGACGCCATCATACCCTGGGGTTTCACTTGTTTTCTGAGGGACCTTCTCCCCGCACCCTGATAAAAAGTAGCCTACATGATTTTCAGGCTAGACATTATGTGTTCTGATTTTCATTTAATTGGTTCAGATCGGGTTTCGATTTTATGAAATGAAAAAATAGCTTCTTATTTAGAGTCTAATTTTAACAACTAAACCATCAGGAGCCTTGCACATTTAACTGCTTTGTCATACTTTACTCAAAATAAAGAAAAAGTATGATAACATAGGAAATTACATTTTTATATAATTAATATCATCATGCTCACTATCCAATAATATTTATTACAGGATTACCCGTTCATTTGACAACAGATAAGTAACATTTTGTTCAGCCATGATAAGACCTTACATGACTAACGAGGTAAATTATATTCTATTTTTAAAACTTACATGTTGTCCTCAACTTAGGTTTAATTTTTCTAATGTTTTATTTAAACCATAACTTATTTATGTAAATATATACTAATATTATAAAGCTGAAGAGTTAGTTTGTTTGTTTGAACACACTAATCTCCGGAACTACTGTTCCAATTTGAAAAATTATTTCAGTGTTAGATAGCCCATTTATCGAGGAAGGCTATAGGCTACTTTTTATCCGCGTGCGCCGAGTAGTTCCCACGGGACGCGGGTGAAACCGCTGGCAGAAGCTAGTTAAAAAATATCTGTTATGGACATTCAAACCTTCGCTGTGTGAGAGGAGGTCTGTGCCCAGCAGTGGGACAGTAAGAAGGCTCATGATGAAAGGTTAATGTTGATCACCTAACAAGAATCCAAATAAACCGTGTAACTTAAGTGAATGGCCAAAAAAAATATTAGGCTGCAATGCTACCAGTTTGAATGAGGATAAAAGAGTTTTTAAATGTTAGCATAGAACATATTGTTTATTAATGTTAAAAAATATTGAAGAGCGCAGTATTCAGAAAACTTTCAAAAGTTACTGAGTTGGCCATTAGTTTGTGATAAAAAATCAATAATATATTGTTGACCTACATTCCCAAATATTGTAAACAGGGGAGATAAAAATCAGGAAATAATAAAATAAAGGGTTAATCAATGTATAAGAGTGATGTTAGAAGAATCTAATTAGAATAGTTTAATTATTAATAAGTTGATTAAATTATTGTATTACATCTTCCCACTGTGGGGAGGTTAGCCAATGACGTATATCAAGCCTCATTGCACCAGACCTCTTGAGAACATTGCAAGATAGCTGGTTGCAAAGCAAGGCCTATTGTCCTTGAAATAGCGCAATTTGAAATAAGAATAGACTCTTACCTCTTCGACTGTTAGGGGGAGCGTCACACGGCTGCAAACAAAGAGAATTGCGTTTAATTTCACTATATTACTTCCAATAATGACACTAACATCTGTTCAATAAATCCGCGGAAATTCACTGCTTCCACGGACAAACCTTGACCTAAAGATCTGTCACTGTCACTAATCACTACTTTTCCTATATTTCGACATTAAAACTGAACTGATTGAATAAATTGCTACAATTAGAATTTCACTTCAGGAACAGGCTTTACTGATAAGATGGGACAACTAGGCGGACCGTGGCAAATTTTCAAGTAGATTGCCCGAAAATCGATTTGTATTCGCAAACTTGTATAACCTTAACATTATATACTCACTATTCCTTGATAATCATGTTGTATATTTATTTTGAAACACTTTAAATGCACATCAGACAGTCCACTACCACCTTATAAGAAGACTTATCACAGAACGAGACTTGAGCGATGGCCCGATTATTGGTAGATTATTATAATTTTAATCTATGACCAACCAATGAAAATGACAAGGCGCATGCTTCGTTATGACGCAACGGATATTACGTCAACGTTTGCAGCGCCGTTTCATTTTACACTAAATTTCGTACTCGCAAAATCTTCTTCAAAAATTTAAAAACAACGTAAAAACATTACTAACCTTTGAATTTTTAGATTAAAATTTAATTTTGCGATCAATTTCTGGTATTGACCTCTTTTTAAACATTATGATCAATGAAAATAGGTTTGACTATTTTAAAATTTACGTGAACTGGAACGAAGACAAACCGGAATTCCTTACGTTTCATATCATGCATTATTTGTTACCACGCAAGCAAAATTGTATGATTTATTTATCTATATTCTTCTGAAGAGAAACGACTTTATTCAGTTAATAATTTAGGCGTTTAAAATATAATTTATAATTAAACAAAAAAAGGTTGCAGGTATAATAAATTTCCTCAAGAAAATTCGGATACTTTATTAAACTTTATTTATTTATACTTTACCTCTACTTCAATAAAACATTCAGCTGTTTCAACAAAGATTACTTTTGGAGGTGGTTAAATACATAATAATTCTTTATGATCTAATAACGAGAATAAATATTGCGAAAAATAGCATTGTTTTTATTTGGCTAGTGTGTATCCGACCGATTGTCGCCGTCATAGTTTCAAGTTGACGTAAAAGACAAACATTGGCGATCAGGTGAATTTTATTAAGAAAATATTAAAATGCGCTAAAAATGCTTTGATATCTTATTAGTTCACGCTTTCAATTTTCTATCTATCGTGCCTATATTTTTGAGATTACTTACAAAACGATATATTCTTCACAATTCCAAAATGAGTTTAGTCGGGAAAAAGTGCGAATCAATATCGATGCTTGAAACCAATAAAGACGACGTAATAGTCAGTGAAATAACTCCTGAGGATGTTCTGAGACTAGACAGGATTACGGACACGTATATGTGTAGTCCTGAGGCTAATGTATACGATATAGACTTCACGAGATTTAAGATACGCGATTTGGAAAGTGGGACGGTGCTTTTTGAGATTGCGAAGCCTCCAACGGACTTCGGAGTGGATAGCGAGGGCACTGAGGATGCACCCGAGGAGCCGCTGGACCCTAATGCCGGGAGGTTCGTGCGGTACCAGTTCACGCCTCAATTCTTGAAGCTAAAGACTGTAGGGGCCACGTAAGTCTCTATAATATTTATTTATTTTAATATTGTCTAAATAACTGTGGTAACTTGATCCTTGATTGATAAATAAAGTAAGTGGTATGATGATCACCAATTTTCATACATTGTAACGGTGTAAGGTAAATAATCTATACTTCTATATCTATACTTCCATACTAATATTTTAAAGAGGAAAACTTTGTTTGTTTGGTTGTAATGAATAGGCTCAAAAACTACTGGACCGATTTTAAAAATTCTTTCACCATTCGAAAGCTACATTATCCACGAGTGACATAGGCTATATTTTATCCGAGTACGGGCAGTAATTCCCGCGAGATGCGAGTGAAACCGCGGGAAAACGGCTATGCATCAATAAATTGAAAACAATCTTTATAAATATTACAGTGTGGAGTTCACCGTTGGAGCTCGTCCCGTCAACCACTTCAGGATGATAGAGAAGCATTTCTTCAGAGACACATTGCTTAAGACCTTTGACTTTGAGTTTGGTTTCTGCATACCGTTCTCAAGAAACACTTGTGAACACATATATGAGTTTCCTACTCTGCCACCAGATCTAGGTATGTCATTATATTTCAGTCTAATTTAATATTTTCTTTTAGATAACCAGCGGGTCTTAATCGCGATGAAATTGTAAAGGTTTACGATACCTTTTTTCTCCCGACGTTTCGGCCGAATTGCACCGACCGTGGTCACGGGTTAATATTTTCTTAGTGTAAAAGTTAATGATAGTACAAATGCCAGCACATCAACCTACCGAAGTACTGTAATCTGTAGAATAGATTCTCAACTTAAAGTAAGGTTAAAGTTTGATTGGTAAAATTTTACAGATTTGGGTAAGTTGATCTCCTGCTGGTGTCTGCACAATGCACATTAATTTAACTTTAACCAACATACAAAAAAAGAAGCGAGGTTCTCAATTCATTCGCATTTTTATATTTTGTGTTGAAGAATGTAGGAGTGTACTCATAAGTCATAACCATGTATTGCATTGACCAAAAATACTTAAACTTTCTTGTATTTTATTTCAGTGGATGAAATGATCACCGCACCGTTTGAGACATGTTCCGACAGCTTTTACTTTGTGGACAACCGTCTGGTGATGCACAACAAAGCAGACTACGCTTACAACGGAGGCATCAACAATTAATCACGTTTATTGTTTAATATTGGCACCGTGCATCGTTTTCGTGATTTGAATTTCAAATTTTATGACACTGTTTGACACATGTCAGTTTTCAAAATTTGTGAGTAGATCTCAGTTCTGAGCTGTCAGAGAAATGAGGGTTTAGCAAGGTTATAGTAATGGTAAAGAAAATATGATGCCCGGAAAATTATCTTTCGGACAACTGAGAGGCAAAATATTTTTGAGATTGCTTCTTTTGATAAAGGAAATATCAGCATGTGGCAAAGTCTTCTAGTGGAGAGATTGTAAGTACCTTTGAAACCTTCACATCTCTTCACAGATTAATTAACAAATGGAATGCAACAGATTCATTATCATTGGATGTGTGCGTAAGCTGGCTGCCATTGGCTCCTTGACAACCCAAACTAATATTTTCCTCAGTTTATAATATTGGAGGAATTTTGACATTCGCTCCATATAAGTAATGTCAAATTCCGATCTCTAGTAACCAAATCGACAGATATATAGGATATTGAATTCCGCAGTTAGTATTCCATTTTGTTCATTAATCTGTTGACATTTGACAGCATAATGTTTTTGAATCACACTAAATTACATAATATTTGTGATGTTATTGATTGTGATTTTTACAACTACTAAAGTAATCAAATTTATGTGAACTGAATTTAAGGTGTTCCACCTTCTCTAATTTTTATTATTTTTTCCCATGAATTAATGGAATTTTCTAAGTTGTGTTTTGATAGAGGGGGAGTATTTAAAATTGGGAATCAGGGCAAGATGTACGATGGTTGGCGTTGATAAAGTATTTTTTGTAATATTATTATTTAATGCATTTTAATAAAATTGATCTCAATTTTAACGGTATTATCTCAGCGATGACATTCCCTTTTTTTTATTGTTAATTAGAATTGTGTACTTAATAATAGTTAAAAAAATACATTACGTTAGTTTTTAAATATTTTATTTTAATACTTTTTAGTGATTGTGATATTGCTGATAATTTTAGGTTCTAAACTAAAATTTTCAAGTGTTATTTAAAACCAAAATATGTACACAGATGTGTCTTATTAATTTTAGTGTTGCCTGTTACTTCAAAAATATTATTTTAGTAATTATTTTTTTAATATTCAGCACTTTAACACTTTTTGAGTGATCACTTTACCTCTCTTGCACTTTTTGCAAATGTGTGTGATAGGGCCTTTCCACGGCAATTAAAACGATTTTTTCTTTTTAAACGGATTTTTTAAATTCCATTTTCTTGTATTACTTTCAAAAAATAATGACAGGTTGAGTACTGTTAAATATTTTAGGGCTAAAATTAGGTCTTTTTAGCTTTTGTCGTATTTACATTATCTGTGGGTGCTTCTGTCAAAATTGATTCTAGTCATATTACAGCTTTTGAATTTAGTAGATTTGGATTATTTCAAGAACTCGTAAAAAACCATTTAGTTAGCTGAAATCTCAGAATATTTTATATGTGCTTATTTCATGATTGGTGTAAAATTAGATACAGGGAATCTCAATAAATTTTGTTTTATTCTCTAGTGCTATCGACGAGTGTTAAGGAAACAAACCTATGAAATACACAAGGATTAAGACCAAAATAATCGTGTTTTTTGTCTCTGTCTTGCGTTCTCACTTAGCATGTTTTGATACAGAGACATATAATTGCTTTGAAGAAACTCAGGTATTGCCAGATACATTTATGTAGTTGCTACTACAAAAAAAATATACTACTAGATTTCTTTCAAAAATATTCTTGTAGGTAAATTAAAATTACTCAACTGCTTCTAAAGGCTATCCTTAGTCTACTGAAGAAAAAATAGGCGTTTATTGTCTATAGGTACCCTGAATTTACCTGTAAACTTTGAAAAATGGCGGCAAGTTTAAAAATTAGTTAAAACAAATTGGTGATTTAATATCCAGCTTTAAAACTATTTAAAAATTAAAATCAAAAATTCCCATTTCATGCCGTCCATGTTTTATTTGAACAAGTGACCTTTTTTAAATGTAACGTTTTAATAATACGAACTAAATGTGTTCAGTATAATGAATTTTCATTTTAAGTATGTGATTTATTTTTAACTATGTCTAGTTGTAACTGTTAGCTGTATCTACACTGTGTGACGCTTTTAAATTAGCCTGTGACTTAATTATTTATGCCAACTAAGTATATTGTACGTAATTTTATTACGTTTTTGATTTATTGAATAATCTATAAAATTTTGTTGGTGACTGTACTTAAAATTGTTAGATTCGTAAAAAAATAATTTAGTAATGGATTTGATGTACTAAAACCAAATTATTAACAATCTTTTATTAAAAATCTTCAATCGATGGCCCAAATAAATTCTCACTTTTGTTATAATTACTGTGGGGCCTAATACATTTTTTTTTATCTATGGGTCAGCTGAATTCTATAACTGAGTATACATATAAATATAATGTATTATATGTAACGTGAATACAACCTACAATAGATATCTATGTAACTTCTTGTGTCATACCTCTCTAGGAGAGTGGGGTCATCATTCAAATGGCACCTTTTAGTAACTTTTTCAACTATGGGCCGGTTTTTATTGTCTATGTTTATAAAATTCTTGATTCACACTTAATAATACTGGCCTGTGGTTTATTTGGGTATAGTCCTGTAAAAAAAAACTTGGTAATCAGGTATAAAGAGGTTATACAGGGTTACTTGTAATTCGACGTATATCCGGAAGGAGGTAATAGAAGGGCCCAAGAGCAACAAATTAAGCCACTCTTACCTGACCTACTCTGAGCAAAGTTCAGTGGTTTCCGAGATTTTCGCAATTTTTGTTTTGTATGTGTCTTACTAATTTGCGCCCATAACCAAATCGTTCATGTATAAACGACGCTACCAAATCCAATACTGTTAGATTTCGACATCGTTGATCGACATGAGGCAGAAAAGTGCGTAAGCTTGAGAGAATTAGTCAGAAGGTTTTCAAATGGTGTAATAATGGCCAAAAAGGTCTAAGCTTGAATGTCGAATTTTGGGTAAATTTCCAAAAATCCAAAAATTGCCAATATCTCGGAAACCACTGAACTTTGCTCAGAGGTAAGAGTGGCTTAATTTGTTGCTCTTGGACCCTTCTATCACCTCCTTCCGGATATACGTCGAGTTACAAGTAACCCTGTATATTAATATGACTGATGTTTAAACCTTTTATCCAATGATAGAACCGAATATTTTTATTTTATTTTTAGTATCTAAAGGGAATTATTTAAATGATGGCCCTTGATGATGGTTTTCTTTTAAAAAGCTTTTTATGGAAGTATAGAAGTTGTTTGTTAGGCTGAAGTAACTGTGTGTTGAATATTGAATGTATACTTTTTAGAGCGGGTACAGGCGGTCAAATAATGTTTTAATTATATTCTAAAAGAGAGAGTTTGTTGTTTAACTGTTTCAAAAGAGCTGAGGTAGTTCTAATCTGCTTGTTTTGTTTGACTGCCGCACTCAGAGACGTCAATTAAATTTTAATGATTACTTAAAAAAAAATATTGACACTTATGTCAATATCCATAAAGTCTTTCTATACTTAAGATAAGTAATGATTAGCTTAAATGACGTCTCTGAGTGCGGCAGTAAGTCTTTTCAAACAAAAATTATATGTGAAAAAGGTTTTTGGAAAACCAGTCAAATTTTGATTGTCTGTACCCACTTATCGATTTCACTGTCACAGATCACATACACTAGTTTTGTCGATGAAAATAAAGTTGATAAAAATGTATCTGAATTCTTATTTAAAAGAACTTTTTCAGACGGCAGCAGGTCAACGTAAACGAATCTGTCAAATTTTACCAGTCAAACATTAACCTACCTCTATTGTGATAAGGTTGAAAATCGATTGCAGAAATTTGACAGATTGTGGTAGGTTGATGTGCTGTCTGTACCTATAGTTTTTTTTAAATTAAAATTATATGAGACATTGAAAAACAACTAAATGTACATTTCAAAAATTTTATTGATTTAAAATTACAAGCACAGAAAAATAATAGACACTAAAATATGGCTAAGTAAACATACGAATGAAGAAAAAAAACAATAGAATCTTAAATGGATAAACTTAAAATATTAAAACAATCATATCAATCTGCCGCTATATACAGGATATAGTGAAGTGAACGTTGTTTTAAAAAGACATAAAATATAACTTAATTTAAACTTTATTTCAACCTCATACTTTCAGTTGATAATAGATTTCATTTTAACATAATTATAAATCCTCTAGAAAATTCTTAGCGAAAATTATGTTCTTAGCAGTAATGCCTTACAACTTGCTTTAGCCCGAAGCGCTTGGGGCCGTTAAAGCTACCAACTTCCTAGGTGATCTTTGGCCATTTTGTACTTTTTTCCTTCGCCATCTTTTTGACTTTTCTTTGGAGTAATAAAGAATTCCAAGGCCTTAGAATGTTCATTATAACCCAAATATTAATTTTATTTAAAACTATAAAAAATTCTCAATACAAGTATAAATGCTACTCCATTCTTCTTTTGAGATTTCTAAAAGCTTTTCTGGCTTTGATTTTTCCATTGGCCATTTCTCCTTTATAGTTTAGTGATGCTGACTGTACTTCAATATAATAATAACAGCCTTCATACTAAATATCAAAAAAAATAGATGATTATCAAACATCTTTATTTCAGTATAGTAGGTTGGTAGCTAGTTTTTTCTAGTTTCAGAAGCAAGTGATGATGACCTCCCGCGGTTCGGTTTACCGCGACTCTGTTTGATATACACGGCGTTTGGCTTTTGTTTTATCCCTTTCCCGCCTTCTGTATCATCTGCGATGGTAATATACGTATAATTAACCTTAATTATTCATATTTAATATAAGTTTTGTTATAACTAAACAATAAACATGTTTTATATTTTTTGTCTATGGCAATTCATTTTATTATCATTGCCAAGACTTGCCAGTGGTAAACCCTAGCTGGCAACACTTGACAGTGTTTTATATTTTTTTTCATGTTGGTAACACTGTCAAGTTAATGTTTTCGATTTTAAAATCTTTATATCCCGTCATTTGTCATCTTTAGTACAACTTGGGTAATTATAAACTTAAACCTACTTTAGCTGGGTTCCTATATTCTACAATTTGCAATTAGAAGTACTATTTTAATTATAGCTATTTAGTTAGAATTGCCGGTAGGTTTACGGGAACCTAGCTAACTAATATTTCTAAAGTAATGGATATATGTGGAAAAAAACCATGCTCATAATGATTTTTTCCGTCTTAAAAAAAGGTTTTTATAGACACCATCACCTGGCAAACATGCCCATTCTTAGAATAATAATAATTAATATTAAAACATGAAATGAATGACCACGTATTTGGATAAGGTCAAACATTTGATAATTATCTGAATTATAATAAAAATCACAAGTCGAAATGGTCGTTTCGAAGTTGTGAATATCAACATTAGATTTAGAGAAATTTCTTTTAACATATTATGTATCTTAATTTAGGTATCAATTATAGGTGTAGCTACATCTCATTTTAATAATATTGCATGCTCTAAAAACTGAAATTACAGTTTTTTTTCTTAAAAGACACGTTTTGTTATATATCCTTATCTAAACGTGTATGGGAAAGAAAAATATACTTGTAGCGTTATCACAAATACTTTTTTTTTTTTGTGACAAATAAATGATCTTTCACCATTACTATATTCTGAAGTTAACTATGTAATTATGTATTTCAAAGATAGGTATTTGTAGTGAATTTAAATGTCTACAGTGATATATCTTATCTAAAAATAAAGGACAGAGTATATAAGTACCAACTCAATCGGAAAAATCTATAAGGGTTCCGTTTTTTGCCATTCGGCTACGGAACCCTAATAATGTAATACAAGATAGTCAAACGATAATAATACTTATCAAGTATTTGAAACAGACGCTTCTCGTACAATTTATTTAAAAACGTATCTTTTTAGAATGAAAATAACTAAGATTTGATTATCTTGGACTTTGTCGCATATATTGTCAAAATCTATCTCTTTCATCGATACAATATTTAATGTAGGCAGCGAGATTTTTTATCTTAATTCTTCCTACCCCTACCGCGATATTTAACAAATTCTTTTTTACCTTCTTCAGATTTTTTGATGAAAAACTTGTAATTCATAACACCGTTGTGCACGAATGTGTTGGCGTACCATACTGGCAACACAGCGCATTCGCCATCTTTAAAAATGTCGTCTACTTTCTCGCTGGCGGATGTACAACTGTCGGTATATGTGAATTTTCGATGTTTTTCGTTTTTATTGTATACATGTATTTCGTAGTTCCATTTGGCGGCACTGGTCTTAGTCCCAATGAGTTGGACGCCCATGTAAACTTTGCCGTCAGTTTCCGAAACTTTGACGTGGACTAGGAAGTTGTAAGTCCCTAGCAAGACCAAGTGCACCTCTTGGCTATTGTTGCGCACGTTACTCAGTGCCATTTCAGTGTCGATGTCGGCCTCACGTCCGCTTGGATGCATGTTGTCGAAATGACCTGATATTTGGCTCATTTTTCCTGTAAATTGTATACAAAATTTAACTAAGATTAAAATTCAATAACAAAAAATATGGTAATAAAGATCATTCGCCCATTCTCACATAAACGTCCATTTTTCTTTATACTTTGAAAATTAAACGTAAAAAAAATTGTTGATGTTGTCAGTGGCCTAAGAATGATTTCAAAAACATTCGCTTTCCAGCGTTACAAAAAAACGGTTCTCTAACTAAAGAATTTGAATTCACAGTGATACTAACATTAGCAATATTTTGGTTCTCGGAACGGTAAAGTTTCAAGGTAGGAATGGTATAAGTTGAGCGTGTATTACCTCTCCAGCGGCAAGTGCCGAACACGGCGGCTAGCGGACACTCCTGCTCCTTGAAGGGACACTCGCGCACGTGCGTGTCCATGTCAGCTATCTTGATGTATAGCTTGCAGCCCTCGCTGGCGTTTGGGCACGACGTTTTCGTCTGGTCAGAATAAAGGCTTGTTTTATACAGAGTTTTGACGGATTCAAGTACAGACGACCTCACGTCACACGATAGATTTTTTGGTAGTAGGTTAAATAGTCAATGTTTGATTGGTAAAATTTTACAGATTCGTATACGTTGACCTGCTGTCGTCTGTACCTACACTATGGTGCAATCTAGGTTACTAATGTATACTCTAAGGTGCAATCAAAAAGTGGCATGAAATGAAAATGTGTAACTAAAATTTTAGAAAAATCTAGATAAAATTTTAGTAAAGATCACCTCATCCAACATTTCAGAGCGCAAATGGCGTTCGAGTGTAAATCGAGGCACAAATTAAATAAATCCTAATATCCAATTGACTGTATGAAGAGATTAATCATAAGGTTAAAGCAACGCTTGGCGGTCGATCCGTGGATGGGTGACCATCTTATTATAACCTGTTTAACGGAAAGGACGATAATCTAATGGGACCTGGCTGTCATTTGACCACCTTTGGCAGTCGTTACGGGTAATCAGAAGCCAAAAACTCTGACAATCAATCTTACGAATGTGTCTTCAACAATCTTAACTGGGTTGTGGAGGTCAGACAGGCAGTCGCTCCATGTAAAACCCTGGTTCTCAGCTGCATCCGGTTAGACTGGAAGCCGACCCCAACGTAGTTGGTAAAAGGCTGGGCAGATAAGTATACCTGAGATATATGATTCTCCAGATCAAAGTTCCTCCTGTTGGTGAGCACCTGTCGACAGATGCCACATGCTCTCCCTCTGTTCTTGCACTCGCTGCAGGAGCTGTGCCCACTGTCACACTGGTAGATCCTCAGGCCGAAGCGCGAGTGGCAAGTTGGACAGTCCAGGACGTCACGCTCCTGGGTCTCGTTGCGCTGTCTGGATATCAAGTTCCATTGAAAAGGGAGAACAGAAAAAGTGTATGCTGTATTTTGAGGTTTTGATGAAGAAGTTTTTCTCAGTTTTAAATAGATCGAGGATTAGGACAAACCAAGCCAGAAAATTTAAATAAAAATCAAGAAACGTGATTTTTATGTTCAATATTTGGGCATATTAGGGCCAGCTAATGAGTTACATCGTACATTTCTTTCCTCTGTCACATCGGTAGACATTCTTATGCAAGGTCCTATGAAGTGACATAGGACTTATTTCTGAATAGCACGTCAAAAGAGCCTTTAGAGTATGCAAGTGTAAAATTTGTCTGGAAATACCAAAAAAGAGTTCGTACCTGCTTATTGACCGCGGCCTGGGTCCCTGTCCGCGACCCCTGCGAGAGGGCATGAACGGAGCCGATGGGGTAGGTCTGTCGACAAGAATATTGCTATGAACTTATATTCACTACTGGGTGAAAGTGCATTTGGAAATTGGGTTTTTGTTCCTCAATCACGCTGGTATGGGGATGGGGCACAAGTGCTTACTTTTGCCATAGGATTTAGATGCGGACCTCCAATTAGTTACTGTACAGACGCCAGCACTTCAATCTGTATACGCCTTATAAGTGAAAGGTTAATGTTCGATTGGTTAGTTTTGTCAGATTCGGGCAGGTTGACCTGCTGGCGTCTGTACCACCTTCTTATTCATATTGAGTGAGCTTGAAGTTGCAATTGTAATAGCGACTACTACGGTACATACACTACAACAGTAGTGTAACACACTACTACGGTAGTGTAACTTCCAACTTACGGACTCGGAGCGGAGCTGCTTTGTGAAAGATAAACGCCACACAAGCGATTTCTACTTAAACGTGGAACCCTGTGCACGGCAGTCGTGCATGCAGCCACCGCCACCAATGGGGCAGTAACTCTACCATGCTAACCAGATTTACAGTAGGTGTCAGAAAAAAAAGTAGGAAACATACCTTTCAGCTTGTCCAAAATTGTTAACGAAGACGAAATCGTTCGGCTTCTGGGGCTGGAAAGGATTGTTGTTGCCTTGGGGATGGAAGGGATTGTTGTTGATTTGGGGATGGAATTGGTTGTTGTTGGGTTGGGGTTGGTAAGGGTACGCTGGTGGCTGATTCAGGTTGGGGTACAGAGGCTGGGGCGTAGGAGGTGCTACGTTTTGCTGCAGAGCATTCCCGGAGTAGCTGTACGGTGCTCGTTCTCTTTCAATACTGTGAAAGAATTTTTTAGTCAGCCTTAGTCTGGTAAATTGTCTACCTGAGGGATTCACAACCACCATTAAATCTTAAACCAACCATGACCGGCTGTCAAATTGCCAATTTGCCCGATGGGGGGCAATTTCATGGCTGGTTAAATTATAATTAAACGGTGGACCCTTACTGTCCCTTTTATCAGTATTATACTATTAAAATGCCTATCTACCTATCTATTGTAAGGAATATTTACTCTTTATCGTGTCTAGACTTAATAATACGGTATCATCAAGTAGGTAAGTCGGTACCTTATGGTTTGAGGAGTAGGAGGTCTGGCAGCTGCCTCCTGCTTCGTTTTATTGACCACCTCCTGGAGTTTCCTCTCGTACTGCAGCCTCTGCTGGTCCAGCATTCGCTTCACTTCGGCTTGACTCATCTGCCTCCTGCAGAAACAAGGGAATGTTACATCTACTTAGGTACACAAATGACTATAAAAAGTTTAAAAATCGCATTTGAAGACGCTGTCAAGGTCGACGTGAATATTTTATTCTGAAATAAGTTTCTTCAAAATCTGTTCAGCCGTTTGCGCGTGAAGAGGTAACAAACTCATAGACATAGTTTCGGCGCTTTAATATTAAGTGCGATAAATGTTTTTAAACTTTCGCGACTTGTTCTTGTTCGCGTGTCTAAAATATTAAGTGCAATATAATAAATACCTACTGCTTTCATTATAGCCGTGACCTTTAGACCTAACTACGTCATATAAATAGGTATGTATCTACGTATGTACATACAATGAGGCGTGTTGTCGGGCTGAAATTATCCGTAATTATCTATACTAATATTATAAAGCTGAAGAGTTTGTTTGTTTGTTTGTTTGTTTGAACGCGCTAATCTCAGGAACTACCGGTCCGATTTGAAAAATTCTTTCAGTGTTAGATAGCCCATTTATCGAGGAAGGCTTTAGGCTATATAACATCACGCTGCAACTATTAGGAGCGAAGAAATAAGGGAAAATGTGGAAAAAACGGGAAAGATTATTCATCCTTGAGGGCTTTCGTTGCGTGCGCTGCGAAAACGGTTCAAGATACCAAAAATATATGTAGGAAAGAATTATTCCTCTTGAAATGAGCTAAAAAAATGTCCGCGACAGTATATGTCTATCTTTTAAGATTAACTCTCTAGAACCGTTTTTATGGTAATCTTTGGTGGAAATGAATGCATTATTTGTTAAGAGTTGTATCAACGTAATAATATTAATCTTTATCCAAATAAATAATAAATATTGTTGTTGATTAAGAGTATTTAATCTATACTAATATTATACAGCTGAAGAGTTTGTTTGTTTGTTTGTTTGAACGCGCTAATCTCAGGAACTACTGGTCCGATTTGAAAAATTCTTTCAGTGTTAGATAGCCCATTTATCGAGGAAGGCTTTAGGCTATATAACATCACGCTGCAACTATTAGGAGCGAAGAAATAAGGGAAAATGTGGAAAAAACGGGAAAGATTATTCATCCTTGAGGGCTTTCGTTGCGTGCGCTGCGAAAACGGTTCAAGATACCAAAAATATATGTAGGAAAGAATTATTCCTCTTGAAATGAGCTAAAAAAATGTCCGCGACAGTATATGTCTATCTTTTAAGATTAACTCTCTAGAACCGTTTTTATGGTAATCTTTGGTGGAAATGAATGCATTATTTGTTAAGAGTTGTATCAACGTAATAATATTATTCTTTATCCAAATAAATAATAAATATTGTTGTTGATTAAGAGTAATTAATCTATAC
>NWSH02000085.1:10889909-10911045 GCA_002382865.2 Heliothis virescens
TTAGGGTTCCGTAGCCGAATGGCAAAAAACGGAACCCTTATAGATTCGTCATGTCTGTCTGTCTGTCTGTCTGTCTGTCTGTCCGTATGTCACAGCCAGTTTATTCCGAAACTATTGAGACTACACCATTCAAACTCGGTAGGTAGATGTATTATGTTAACCGCTTTACGATTTTTATACAAAATTAAAAAAATAATAATATTAGAAGGGGGCTCTCCATACATGGAACTGAAACAAAAAATTTTTTTTTTCATCTAACCTATACTTGTGGGGTGTCTATAGATAGGTCTTAAAAAATGGTACCGAGGTTTCTAAAACCATTTTTTCCTAAAGTCAATCATTTTAGAGTAAGACACTCCCAAAGTGCCAAAATGTGTGTCCCCCCCCCTGTAATTCTTAAACTACCAAAGTGAAAAATCTGAAAAAAATATATGTTATAGATCTCAATAAAAACTACCAACCAAAATTGGTTTGAACAAGATGCAGTCAGTGGTTTTTGAGTTAGAGCACTTTTTCAGTAACCGCAAATTATAACTTTGTATTCATGTTATTTGTATGAAAAACAAAGTTATTTTTTGTTGTTGAGAAAAGTTTGTGTTTTGGCTAATTTTAGGTAATAAGTACGTTTATTTTTCATAGATTATGGAACGGAACCCTTCGTGTGCGAGTCCGACTCGCACTTGGCCGGTTTTTTATATTATAGATTAAATCACGTTCGGTGATCGTCACACCCTCGGCGTCCATGATGACGTCCTACAATGACGGCGTTGCGAATGCGACTGAGTCGATTTGGTCGGAACAAAGCTTCCAAACGTTCCAATTTGGTTGGACGGTCGGCTTGTCGGATGCGCCGGCGATCCGATCACGTCCAACCAAAATTAATAATAATTATGTCGGACCGACCGCTCTCTTCACTTTCCGATTTGGTCGTCGTCGGATGGTTGGCACCAACCGAATCGGAGCGTCTGTAAATGCTATAAGCATTGCAATCCAACGAGGCAATGCCGCCAGCCTTTTGGGTACACTCCCGGTTGGCAGCGATCAGGAGGAATTTTTCGACGCAATTTTTTAGTTTTAAGTTTGTAAATATTATAAAATAGATAAGTACTTTGTAAATATTATGTAAATAAACTCAAACAGAATAAAAAATTACTTAAGTAGTAAACAAATTTCTATCACATCTACCTTCTTAATTTAAGAAAAGACTTAATAACAAAAATAATTGTCCTAATTACATACTGCTACGTAATTAGATCACAAATTAAGAAAATAACACTTACTGTTGTGGCGTTGAGGCATTGCTCCGACTCGTATTTGATTGCTCTGCACCCATTTTGAAGTAGGTAAAAACAAACTTTAGCTGCACCCAAACAATTGAAAACTTCACAAAATTTCACTAACCTAACCAATGCGAGCTTATTAGGAACAATGAGTGAAACAAAGCAAAAAGCTGTATTTATAACATGGCCGACAATTACACGCTCACGAGTCAAATTTCTGATAACGAAAGTACCTACTCGCCTCACAAAGTGCATGAATTGTGCTGCACCATAGACAAAACAGCTTATCTTCGCCCCCCGCCCGCATGCACTGCATAACTTTAGGGATTTACCTAACTGCTATCGATAGAATCTATCGATATTTTGTATTGTTAATAGTAGTATGTTGGGTAGATGCTGCCTATTCTATGTGATTTCTTTTGACGAATATTTCAAAATGGCCGTTTTCGTAGATGGACAGATACCTTAGAGTTATGTATAGAGTACTAATTATTCGGGATATAAACAAAGACCAGTAGACATTATTTTGGATGACTGAATGCCAATTTCCAGTGGAAACACTCAAATGTCCAGGTCAAGAGGTGTGGAGGCAGTTTTAGGGATCTTTTATCAAATAGGTATGTACACACTTTTACATGTCCCTACAGGGATTGAGAAAAATAGGTCTTTGCCTAACAGTGAGACAGTTCAGGCTGGAAAAAATATCCAGTTTAATACATGTATGTATCTAAACATACTTAAAGATTTTTCTCGAATTCTATTATTCATTTTATCGATATTACTTGCACAACCCTTCCCCGGTGAATTACCGGAATTCACCAACCATAGACAAGTAAAACTCATGCGTATTATTTCGTGTTATGTTAGGTTTAGCATTACGATCTCCAATTTATCACCCATTAATTAACAAACAAGTTAAGATAACAAATTATTATTTTTCTTTACTTTCCAGCAATTATTTTATGAATGTATCGGTGCAATAATTAACATTACTCTAGCGCCATCTTTGGGGGATAAATCAAAACCAATGACATTTCGGTGACTTTGTTTGACATTGAGCCTGATGGCCGGATTTCAGTCAGACAGCCAGAATCCGATACACATTTTCGCATTCTGCTGAATTCGTCGCATAGAATTAGATTTCCAATAGTCTAGCTGTTGAGTAAATATACAAAATGCCGCACTTTAGAATTGAAACAAATGTGCCCAGGAGCAAAATTCCTCAAGATTTTGTTTTGAAAGCTGTGCCGGTTTTGGCAAAGGCTCTTGGAAAACCTGAACAGGTATTTAATTATTTATTACCAAATATATATTTCCCGTTTTTAGCTGTTTTAGGAAAAATAACTAAATGAAAGTCATACTTTACATCTTTAGTATCTTTTTAATTAAATTCATTGGAAAGTCTCAGAACATTGAATTATAAAAAAAAACAAGTGTTATCTATGTACAGAAATCACTAATGAATAATAATGTTAATGCGCCCAATATCTAATTGTTTAATCTTAAATTGGGTAGATATCTGAGTAGACAACAATGTACATAGGTAGTTTAAGTACAATAATTAAGTTTTTTTGCATGCTTACTTTCAGTAAAATAACTATTTATAGTCCCAAACTAAAGTGTATTTTTTAAACTCAAAAAATATTACTGCACATTTTAAATGCAAATCTAAGTTACATATAGGTATTATTAAAAAATAAAAAGATTCAAAATAAAATGGCATTTAATCTAGCCTAATACCTGTAGTAAAGAGTTTTTTTTGTTTGTACAGTCCACAGCAAGTCAGTGTACCCAAAATCTGTCAAATCTGTCATTTTTTACCAATTGAACATTAACCTTCCCCTATTGTGATAAGGTTGAAAATCGATCACAGAAATTTGACAGATTTGTGTACACTGACTTGCTGTTGACTGTACCCTAAAGGAACTAAAACTGCTTAACCAAATTGAAAAATTCTTCAACTCTTTGAAAGCTTGACTGTCCCCGAGTAACATAGGCTATATATTGGCCGGCTATGGGAAGAAATACCCCCAAGACGCAGATGAAACCTAACTGGTGGCAGCTTAAGCTGGTTTTACATAAAAATAATAATTATACAGTATAATCTCACTAATCCGGCACTTCGATAGATCGGCACGTCCAATAAGCCGGCACCCTCTGCCCACGCCTAATATAATTAAGAAATTGACATTACATACATTTACTCACTCTATGAAAAGCTTTCTTTTATTCATTACCTATGATTTTTCACTATAATCCGGTAATCCGAACATTGCAATAATCCGGCACCCTCCAGTTTTTAACAGTGCCGGATTAGTGAGATTATACTGTAATAAACTTTATTATCACATCTACTTGTTTGCCAACCTGGAGCATATAAGGGATTTGTTCTAAATGTAATATGTTTTTATAACTTGTCTTTCACAGTACTGTGTGGTGTCCATCATCCCCGATGTTCCGATGAGCTTCGGTGGCACTACAGACCCCTGCGCTATTGCCAACCTTATGTCAATCGGGGCACTTGGAGTGGAACAGAACAAGAAGCATGCTAAAGTACTCTTTGAGCTGGTGGAACAGGAACTCGGAGTCAAGAGTGATAGGTAAATATCATATTATTCAGTAAGAAATGCATATTAACTGTAACTGCTTCATTGGTCTAGTTGCTGAATTGAAACTTGATTTCAGCCCAACCTAGGAATTGAACCCGAGACCTTGTGCACAGCAGTCGCTATGCACAAGGTCTCGGGTTCAATTCCTAGGTTGGGCTGAAATCACTTTGTGGGTTTTAGAAATTTTCACAAAGTAGCCCAGAGTCAAGAAGTTGGTGAGCACGTTATTGTCGGTTCCACGCCTGATCTTTCTCCAGTGGAGTCGAATTTTCGTCTCATCTATGAGAATAAGGGAATGGGTAGTGCACCTGAGTCTTCACTCAAAAGCTTAAATCAATCAGTAGAAATAGCTAGCTTTTTAATTAAAATAAATACAATTTCATAAGAGTTCGTGGCTATGTCAAAGCCGCGCGGATCGATCGATCATAAGGTTAAGCAACGCTTGGCGCGGTCGGTTCCTTGGATGGGTGACATCTTGTCATAACGAGTTCTTCCGTGTTTCGGAAGGCTCGATAAACTGGTGGGTCCCGGCTGTCATTTGAACATCTTTGGCAAGTCGAAGCCAGAAAGTCTGACAACCAGTCTTACCAAGGGTGTCAGGTTGCCCGGGTTAACTAGGTTGTGGAGGTCAGACAGGCGTAAAACACTGATTCTCAGCTGCATCCGGTTAGACTGGAAGCCGACCCCAACATAGTTGGGAAAAAGCTAGGCAGATGAAATACTATTTTCTTTGTGAGTCACCCTGTTTCAGTATAATTATACTATAAGTATATCTATGACTACCCTGTACGTTTTCATTTCAGCCATTGAGTTTTTGTTTAGCTATTAACACCTGTCAATCGATGCGCGCCTATTTCAATGGCGCTCACTTCGGAATTCAAAGAATAACAGACAGACAGACGTATACGTCTTTATAAATATGTATATTTATGTATAGCTATGCTTATAAAATTGACGTGTAGGTTTGTACAGACGACAAGTCAACCTATCCTAATCTGACAATAAAGGAATACATGGAAGAAACATCTATAAAAAACCGGCCAAGTGCGAGTTGGACTCGCGCATGAAGGGTTCCTTATGGAGACTCCCTTAATATATTTTTTTAATTTTTAGTATTTGTTGTTATAGCGGCAACAGAAATACATCATTTGTGAAAATTTCAGCTTTCTAGCTATTACGGTTAATGAGATACAGCGTGGAGACAGAGAGACAGACAGACAACGAAGTCTTAGTAATAGGGTCCCGTTTTACCCTTTGGGTACGGAACCCTAAAAATGAAACACAAAATAAAACACACACGCACACTCGTACACACATAACGAATATAATATAGCTATGAAATAAGCTAGTGTATAACTCTCCAACCTCTTTAAGCTGTGCCCTATATTGATTCTTTATTATTATAAAATGTATACCTACCACCTGTATAACATATGGAATGCTAATAAAGAGTTGAGTATTGAGACAAATACCAATTGAACATTAACCTTGCACTGTTGTGATAAGGTTGAAAATCTATTGAAGAAATTTTGTAGATTGTGGTAGGTTGATTTGCTGGCGTATGTACGTGTGAATCTCATGGTAGAATAAAAGTAAATGTTTAGACGATCTTAGAAACAATACAATTTTTATTGAGCTCTATTGACGCGGTAGGGAAGGTGTGCAAGAGGTGTTTTACTAGCTCATGTCCGCGGTTTCCCCCGCTTCGTCAAGGAACTTCTTGCCGCAAACGGATAAAAAGTAGTATTTATGTTATTTTGATGTATAAGCTACATTTCTGCCAAGTTTCATCAAAATTTATTAATTAATTTTTACGTTAAAGAGGAACAAACGTTCGTGCATACAAACTTTCACGTTTTCAATTTATACTAATCTATACTAATATTATAAAGCTGAAGAGTTTGTTTGTTTGAACGCGCTAATCTCAGGAACTACTGGTCCGATTTGAAAAATTCTTTCAGTGTTAGATAGCCTATTTATCGAGGAAGGCTATAGGCTACTTTTTATCCGGGTGCGCGCAGTAGTTCCCACGGGAAAGCGGGTGAAGCCGTTGGCGGAAGCTAGTGTCTTATAAAAGTCTATAGTTAATGGTTCAGAAAGTGCGATATTCCATCACACGCCATCGCAAGTTCAAATTCTTTAAAATAACGACTTATTTATCGATAAGTAGCAAATGGGATGGAATGTTTGTATTAAAATAGCACTCGTATCTATACTTAATATTATAAAGCTGAAGAGTTTGTTTATTTGTTTGCTTAAACGCGCTAATCTCAGGAACTACTAGTCAGATTTGAAAAAATATAGGCTACTTTTTATCCGAGTGCGCGCAGTAGTTCCACGGGACGCGGGTGAAACCGCTGGCGATGACATATCAAGATAGTTTATCTTTAGTTAAGGGCTAACTGAAATCCCTACTTAATATTATAAATGCGAAAGTAACTCTGTCTCGTCTGTCTGTTACGCTTCCACGCCTAAACCAGTGAGCCGATTTTACTGAAATTTGGTACAGAGATAGAATAGACCCTGAGGCTTTTTATCCGGGTACGGGAAATAGTTCCTTCGGGAAGCGGGTGAAGCCGCTGGCAGAAGCAAGTGGTGTATACGTAGTTCCCGGGTCGGGCCGAAAAAGCTTTGTGGGTTTTAGAAACTTTCACAAAGCAGCCTGGAGGTTGGAAGTTGGTGATTGATACACCCGTGCATCGGAGAGCACGTTAATGTCGGTCCTGCGCCTGAACTCTCATCGATCGTGTCGGATTGCCGTCCCACCAGGCTATGAGAGTGACAGAATAGGGAAAGCAACTGTGTCTGCGCAAATCCTTGAATCACAACCAAAAATCAAAAAGCATTTATAAAAAGTAGGCTAAAAACAGCACTCTTCGAACTTCAAAATTACACAAGACAGTCCCGAAAACGCCACCGCTTCACCACTTCCTATGTGTTTTTGCTGAGAAGAAGAAGTGGCGCAACAAACTCCCCAGCAACACATGTCTGTCTGTTAGTCTTTTGCACTATAATATATCCTGCGCAGCTTACCGATCTCCTTATATCAGAAGAGAAGGGAAACAGCTAGCACTAAATTATATCTTTTACTCTTCGGTAGTTGGTCTCGCTAAGTCGTAACTTTATAAACACACATTGTTACCTAACTGAAGTATTGTTCTAGACAGTAAATAACTCCGAGAGTACCCAGTTATCGTGCACTCGAGTGTAATAATTACACTTCTAGCGCGATAAGCGGGCTAGTCTGATAGCATAGTTGTTTAATAAAATAGGTTGGCACCTAAACACCTATTAAGTCTGTTAATTTTATTTTTTATGACTAATTAGTTAAAGCTTTTAGTTACGGTAATTAGAGCGGATTATTAGTAGCTTGCTTTAATTACGAACATAAATTAAGGTACTGATGAATGGAAATAACTTTAAGATCATTTACTCTATTAACGAGATAGCTTATTATTTAGACAAGTAGACTATGATTTTATTATAATGATAAAGAAGATTAGCGAAAATTGTTTTTGCCATGAAAAGGGGGTCGGGAAAATGGAAACCGTGGCCCATAGTTAACCGTATTTATAAGCATTTCATGGGACATGTTACTAACTTATGTATAGATTTTAATATAATACAGAAGAAATTTTTGTTCTGTTCAGACGATAGCACATGAACCTCCATCAAACTGTCACTTCAATAGATTTCCAACCTTATCACAAATAGTGGATGGTTAATGTTCTATTGGTAAAATTTTTTACAGGTTTCGGTAAGTTTACATGCTGTCGTCTGTACTCTAAAGGCACCCGAACTACTGAAACGATTTGAAAAATCCCTGTAGGGAAGCTGGACTATCCCCGGGTAACAGGCTATATTTTATCCGGGTACGGGACGAAGTTCCCCCGGGACGCGGATGAAACAGCTAGTGTTAAACATAGATACTAAACACAAAATCATATGCATGGCAACTAATAATAACAATAATTCTTTCAGGATGTACATAACATTCCAAGATGAGCCCACGGGGAATGTCGGCTTCAAGGGCACCACCTTCCACGCTATTTTCGGATAAACATATATACAAATGTATTATTGTTAATTCTGTAAAGGTTGGGCCAGACTAACGTTATTTCAAACTTTCTGAGATTCAAGAAATTGTGTCCGTTAACTTTCAAGCTTGTCTATGTGTAACACAAGTCTGGTCTCGCCTTTATTTTTTATTTTTAAGAATGTATTCCCTGATTTATTCCTATTATATCTAAGTTAAATTGTGCCCTGCAAGAGGCTCTAACTAGAGCAAATTATAGTGCCTGCAAAACCTGGTTTTAATTCTTCATTGCATGATCAAATATGGGTCATTATCATCATCATTTTATAAAATGGAGATTTTATTTTAAAGTTTTTTTTTATTTAACGACGGAAGGAACAATGTATTTTGCTTGTCAATGTATGCACAGATACCATAGTCTGCCCAGAAATTTGAGATTTTTTTTACGCTGTCCCTTTTTTTTGTTAAGAACGAAGTATTATATATATACTTATATGTTGTGGATTTATGAAGATTTTTTTTTTTTTATTAGAAGTGTAAGATTAATCTGTATTTTTGAGATGTGGGAAAATAAATATTTATGTATTTTAAGTTCGCGTAGTTTTTGTTAAAATTCCCTTTAGATGTAGTTGGTAGGTACAGACGACAGCACATCAAGTTACCACAATCTGTCAAATTTCTGCAATCGATTCTCAACCTTATCACAATGGAGGTAGGTTAATGTTCGATTGGTAAAATTTGACAGATTCGTATACGTTGACCTGCTGTCGTCTGTACATGCCGATTTGTAATTTAAACATGGTTTTTCGTCGCAAAAAATGTTTTCATTTAACTATCATTCAATATTGGGGTTTACATACATGAGAACATTTCCAATCACTAACTGGTTTAGCACTTTTGGCCTCACAGTCACTGTTCATTTATGTCCATAAGTACCGTATCGATCGAGGCTCGAGGTGATCCTCATGTGCATAACAGAAGGCCACACAGGCCCTATCGGCGTTCCAGAAGCCGAGAACAAGGGCCCTTTTCTGGTGGGATTATCGAATGGCCTCTGCTGCTGCCTGCTGTGGCTACAGCGCAAAGGGGGTGCAGTGTGGCTCAAACCCATCTCTGTTTCACCTCAAGCCCTATGCTTCAGGATCCCGTTACCTCCATGTTTGGGACCTGATCACTACATTTGCTGCAGCGAGCAACTGCTTTTTCAGTGGTAAAATAAAATATTAATATTAAAACTACAAAACAGTGGTAAATAGAAACTAAATAAAGAGTTACCATTTCAAAAAAATGGGCCAACACATGAGTCTGTAGTATAAGTATTCTACCTAGTTAACTTGCTATTCCTTTGTTTCAGAATGTACATAACTTTCCAAGACAACCCTATGGGAAATGTTGGATACAAGGGCACGACTTTCCATAGCTTATTTGGGTAATCTACAATACAGTGACAAATAAATATTGGATCAAATAACATCAATACTATACCATTATAAAACTTAATAAAGTATACCTTTATATAATCAAAAGTATATTCCTAATTTGAAATGGTGTTAATTCTGCTATATATTTCTGTTTCTACTAAGATAATTATTCAAGAGTGTACCTACTGGACACACTTTAACTTTTGTTAACCTGATTCATAAATAATTAGTTTCCTATTCTATCATTCCAAGGTTGATGTAAGTAATCATAGAAAATAATCTGGAAAGATTTATTAATTGAAATTCAGTGTTTTGTTGTTAAGTTTCAATAAAGTATTTTGTGTCTTGTTAGTCGTATTTATTTCTCCTACCATACTTCTAACCACGATTTCATGCAAAAAAAGACAGAGGTGAAAGTTATTAACTTTGGTGTCTCGGTGCTTTTAATCAAAGCTCAATCTTTATTCGGCGGTTCAATCTTTATTACTATACGGCCGTTCCCAATATTCCATCTGTCTATTGATTTGCTTACTAGAGATAGGAATTTGACATTACTTGTATGGGGCTAATGTCAAAGTTCTATAGTAGGCAAGAGACAGATAGATTATTGAATTCCGCAGTCTATGTCAAAGCCCAAAAGACATGGTTTCACACGAGAATGCTACAAAAGTGCTGAAAAAATCTATCTGTCAAAGTAAATTCCAATGTTGTTTCCAAGGGTCGTTTTGCAATGCGTTAATTAATTAAATAATACAGAATTGATTTGCGACTTGTTATAGTTATTATATACCAGCGGCCTAGCCGCAAAACTTATTGGTTAAGTTTGAAACAAAAAGCGTAAAAATGGATGACAACAGCGTGGAGCAGACGCCTGCTTCCCAAAGGCTTACAAATGAAGACTTTAGGAAGCTGCTGATGACCCCTAGGGCTACGCCCGGGGGCTCCGGGGGCTCACACCCCACGGGCTCAGTCAGAGAAGCTATGGCCAATTCTGGGTAAGTATTTTTTTGCAAGTATTTTCGGTTTCAGTGGCCACATACAGGTGATTAATATTCATTACAGAAGATTGAGAAAAAAACTATTTCTGCTCTAATTAAATTACTTCCTGACCTACTAAGGTATACTATATGTCCTTAAATTCTAGGTCTATGCAACCTCCTGCCGAAAACAAAGGTGAACTTCGAAGAAAGAAGAAATCTTACTATGCAGCACTGAAGAAGCAGGAAGATAACAAACTGGCAGAGTTGGCGGAGAAGTACAGGGACCGAGCGCGCGAGAGGAGGGATGGGGTCAATGAGCTGGGGCCTATGGACCCCACCAGCAACACTAGTAGTGCTTACAGGTTAGTTTTTATTTTATCAATTTTAAGCGAAGCAAAAATTGCAATGCAAAATAACAGTGTTTCTCCACCATTTAATGGATGTTATTAAACATATAAACCTTCCTCTTCAATTACTCTATCTATTAAAACCATCTAAAATCTTTTGCATAGTTTTAAAGATTAATCATACAGGGACAGAGAAAACATCTTTGTTTCATACTATACAATGATTATACAGTCAATGTAATCCGTTTTAATGTCAAATAAGTCTTTGTAGACTCTTGTAAAATGATACTCTAAGTACACAGTACTAGAACAAAATTCAATGGAGAAACCTGGCAAGAAATGCCCGGGACTCTTTTTAGAGTGTTACTCAAACGATGCCACCCTCAAGGGGAGTCAATAGACAATCACCATATGAACTACAGCAATATATTTGTGTAAATGCTGAAATGGATGATGAAACAGTTAATATATCTTTATCTTTACAGAGCTGTAGCACCAGATTTGAAATCCGGAATGGATGCCAAAGAGAGAAGAAGACAGCTTATCCAGGTTTGAATATTCATACTTATGATAGACTAGCTTCCACCAGCGGTTTCACCCATGTCCTGTGGTAATTACTCCGTGCTCAGATAAAATGGAGCCTATATTCTTTCTCAATAAATGGGCTATTTAACACTGAAATAAGTTTTCAAATCAGACCAGTAGTTCCTGAGATTAGTGTGTTTGTTTGCATAAACAAAGAAACTGTTCAGCTATAATCAGCTATATATTATTAGTATAGAATAGATAACAGCAATCATTTTGTGTGGTTGTGCCACTTACTGATATTTTATATATTTTTGCAGGAATCCAAATATCTTGGAGGTGACATGGAACATACCCATTTGGTGAAAGGTCTCGACTATGCTTTGCTGCAAAAGGTATAGTAACTTCGTTATTTCTAACCAACAAATTCCTGTACATGGATAAAATTTAGACGGTTTTTATCACATTTATTTATTTTATAACATGTTCTTTACATTTTTAAATATTGGTATAAAAAATAAATAAAAACATTTAAAAATATTAAAGACAGGTGGCCACTANATAGGTTGGCACCTAAACACCTATTAAGTCTGTTAATTTTATTTTTTATGACTAATTAGTTAAAGCTTTTAGTTACGGTAATTAGAGCGGATTATTAGTAGCTTGCTTTAATTACGAACATAAATTAAGGTACTGATGAATGGAAATAACTTTAAGATCATTTACTCTATTAACGAGATAGCTTATTATTTAGACAAGTAGACTATGATTTTATTATAATGATAAAGAAGATTAGCGAAAATTGTTTTTGCCATGAAAAGGGGGTCGGGAAAATGGAAACCGTGGCCCATAGTTAACCGTATTTATAAGCATTTCATGGGACATGTTACTAACTTATGTATAGATTTTAATATAATACAGAAGAAATTTTTGTTCTGTTCAGACGATAGCACATGAACCTCCATCAAACTGTCACTTCAATAGATTTCCAACCTTATCACAAATAGTGGATGGTTAATGTTCTATTGGTAAAATTTTTTACAGGTTTCGGTAAGTTTACATGCTGTCGTCTGTACTCTAAAGGCACCCGAACTACTGAAACGATTTGAAAAATCCCTGTAGGGAAGCTGGACTATCCCCGGGTAACAGGCTATATTTTATCCGGGTACGGGACGAAGTTCCCCCGGGACGCGGATGAAACAGCTAGTGTTAAACATAGATACTAAACACAAAATCATATGCATGGCAACTAATAATAACAATAATTCTTTCAGGATGTACATAACATTCCAAGATGAGCCCACGGGGAATGTCGGCTTCAAGGGCACCACCTTCCACGCTATTTTCGGATAAACATATATACAAATGTATTATTGTTAATTCTGTAAAGGTTGGGCCAGACTAACGTTATTTCAAACTTTCTGAGATTCAAGAAATTGTGTCCGTTAACTTTCAAGCTTGTCTATGTGTAACACAAGTCTGGTCTCGCCTTTATTTTTTATTTTTAAGAATGTATTCCCTGATTTATTCCTATTATATCTAAGTTAAATTGTGCCCTGCAAGAGGCTCTAACTAGAGCAAATTATAGTGCCTGCAAAACCTGGTTTTAATTCTTCATTGCATGATCAAATATGGGTCATTATCATCATCATTTTATAAAATGGAGATTTTATTTTAAAGTTTTTTTTTATTTAACGACGGAAGGAACAATGTATTTTGCTTGTCAATGTATGCACAGATACCATAGTCTGCCCAGAAATTTGAGATTTTTTTTACGCTGTCCCTTTTTTTTGTTAAGAACGAAGTATTATATATATACTTATATGTTGTGGATTTATGAAGATTTTTTTTTTTTTATTAGAAGTGTAAGATTAATCTGTATTTTTGAGATGTGGGAAAATAAATATTTATGTATTTTAAGTTCGCGTAGTTTTTGTTAAAATTCCCTTTAGATGTAGTTGGTAGGTACAGACGACAGCACATCAAGTTACCACAATCTGTCAAATTTCTGCAATCGATTTTCAACCCTATCACAATGGAGGTAGGTTAATGTTCGATTGGTAAAATTTGACAGATTCGTATACGTTGACCTGCTGTCGTCTGTACATGCCGATTTGTAATTTAAACATGGTTTTTCGTCGCAAAAAATGTTTTCATTTAACTATCATTCAATATTGGGGTTTACATACATGAGAACATTTCCAATCACTAACTGGTTTAGCACTTTTGGCCTCACAGTCACTGTTCATTTATGTCCATAAGTACCGTATCGATCGAGGCTCGAGGTGATCCTCATGTGCATAACAGAAGGCCACACAGGCCCTATCGGCGTTCCAGAAGCCGAGAACAAGGGCCCTTTTCTGGTGGGATTATCGAATGGCCTCTGCTGCTGCCTGCTGTGGCTACAGCGCAAAGGGGGTGCAGTGTGGCTCAAACCCATCTCTGTTTCACCTCAAGCCCTATGCTTCAGGATCCCGTTACCTCCATGTTTGGGACCTGATCACTACATTTGCTGCAGCGAGCAACTGCTTTTTCAGTGGTAAAATAAAATATTAATATTAAAACTACAAAACAGTGGTAAATAGAAACTAAATAAAGAGTTACCATTTCAAAAAAATGGGCCAACACATGAGTCTGTAGTATAAGTATTCTACCTAGTTAACTTGCTATTCCTTTGTTTCAGAATGTACATAACTTTCCAAGACAACCCTATGGGAAATGTTGGATACAAGGGCACGACTTTCCATAGCTTATTTGGGTAATCTACAATACAGTGACAAATAAATATTGGATCAAATAACATCAATACTATACCATTATAAAACTTAATAAAGTATACCTTTATATAATCAAAAGTATATTCCTAATTTGAAATGGTGTTAATTCTGCTATATATTTCTGTTTCTACTAAGATAATTATTCAAGAGTGTACCTACTGGACACACTTTAACTTTTGTTAACCTGATTCATAAATAATTAGTTTCCTATTCTATCATTCCAAGGTTGATGTAAGTAATCATAGAAAATAATCTGGAAAGATTTATTAATTGAAATTCAGTGTTTTGTTGTTAAGTTTCAATAAAGTATTTTGTGTCTTGTTAGTCGTATTTATTTCTCCTACCATACTTCTAACCACGATTTCATGCAAAAAAAGACAGAGGTGAAAGTTATTAACTTTGGTGTCTCGGTGCTTTTAATCAAAGCTCAATCTTTATTCGGCGGTTCAATCTTTATTACTATACGGCCGTTCCCAATATTCCATCTGTCTATTGATTTGCTTACTAGAGATAGGAATTTGACATTACTTGTATGGGGCTAATGTCAAAGTTCTATAGTAGGCAAGAGACAGATAGATTATTGAATTCCGCAGTCTATGTCAAAGCCCAAAAGACATGGTTTCACACGAGAATGCTACAAAAGTGCTGAAAAAATCTATCTGTCAAAGTAAATTCCAATGTTGTTTCCAAGGGTCGTTTTGCAATGCGTTAATTAATTAAATAATACAGAATTGATTTGCGACTTGTTATAGTTATTATATACCAGCGGCCTAGCCGCAAAACTTATTGGTTAAGTTTGAAACAAAAAGCGTAAAAATGGATGACAACAGCGTGGAGCAGACGCCTGCTTCCCAAAGGCTTACAAATGAAGACTTTAGGAAGCTGCTGATGACCCCTAGGGCTACGCCCGGGGGCTCCGGGGGCTCACACCCCACGGGCTCAGTCAGAGAAGCTATGGCCAATTCTGGGTAAGTATTTTTTTGCAAGTATTTTCGGTTTCAGTGGCCACATACAGGTGATTAATATTCATTACAGAAGATTGAGAAAAAAACTATTTCTGCTCTAATTAAATTACTTCCTGACCTACTAAGGTATACTATATGTCCTTAAATTCTAGGTCTATGCAACCTCCTGCCGAAAACAAAGGTGAACTTCGAAGAAAGAAGAAATCTTACTATGCAGCACTGAAGAAGCAGGAAGATAACAAACTGGCAGAGTTGGCGGAGAAGTACAGGGACCGAGCGCGCGAGAGGAGGGATGGGGTCAATGAGCTGGGGCCTATGGACCCCACCAGCAACACTAGTAGTGCTTACAGGTTAGTTTTTATTTTATCAATTTTAAGCGAAGCAAAAATTGCAATGCAAAATAACAGTGTTTCTCCACCATTTAATGGATGTTATTAAACATATAAACCTTCCTCTTCAATTACTCTATCTATTAAAACCATCTAAAATCTTTTGCATAGTTTTAAAGATTAATCATACAGGGACAGAGAAAACATCTTTGTTTCATACTATACAATGATTATACAGTCAATGTAATCCGTTTTAATGTCAAATAAGTCTTTGTAGACTCTTGTAAAATGATACTCTAAGTACACAGTACTAGAACAAAATTCAATGGAGAAACCTGGCAAGAAATGCCCGGGACTCTTTTTAGAGTGTTACTCAAACGATGCCACCCTCAAGGGGAGTCAATAGACAATCACCATATGAACTACAGCAATATATTTGTGTAAATGCTGAAATGGATGATGAAACAGTTAATATATCTTTATCTTTACAGAGCTGTAGCACCAGATTTGAAATCCGGAATGGATGCCAAAGAGAGAAGAAGACAGCTTATCCAGGTTTGAATATTCATACTTATGATAGACTAGCTTCCACCAGCGGTTTCACCCATGTCCTGTGGTAATTACTCCGTGCTCAGATAAAATGGAGCCTATATTCTTTCTCAATAAATGGGCTATTTAACACTGAAATAAGTTTTCAAATCAGACCAGTAGTTCCTGAGATTAGTGTGTTTGTTTGCATAAACAAAGAAACTGTTCAGCTATAATCAGCTATATATTATTAGTATAGAATAGATAACAGCAATCATTTTGTGTGGTTGTGCCACTTACTGATATTTTATATATTTTTGCAGGAATCCAAATATCTTGGAGGTGACATGGAACATACCCATTTGGTGAAAGGTCTCGACTATGCTTTGCTGCAAAAGGTATAGTAACTTCGTTATTTCTAACCAACAAATTCCTGTACATGGATAAAATTTAGACGGTTTTTATCACATTTATTTATTTTATAACATGTTCTTTACATTTTTAAATATTGGTATAAAAAATAAATAAAAACATTTAAAAATATTAAAGACAGGTGGCCACTAATATCGGGCACAGGGTCCAAGGTACCGGTGGTTAGGGTCCCAGAGACAGGAACCTCCTCACAATGCGCGCCGTTTCAATGTTGAGCAATGTTTGGCTTGTTTGGTCATTGGATTGGTGACCGTCTTGTCATAACGAGTTCTTCCGTGTTTCGGAAGGCAGGATGAATTGGTGGGTCCCAGCTGTCATATAAACGTCTTTGGCAGTTGTTAAGAGTAGTCGCTCGCTGACCGTTAGCGCTGGCAGCCAAAATGTATGAACTTCTGGGAAGCATTTTAAAATAACGCGCGCTATCAGCGCTGAACGTCACCATGACAATCTACAAGCTGAGCGGTCACCACTGGTGACTCTAAAACCAGCCTTAACAATTAGGTTGCCCGGGTAACTGGGTGGGTTGTGGAGGTCAGATAGGCACTTGCTCCATGTAAAACACTGGTTCTCAACTGCATCCGGTTAGACTGGAAGCCGACCCCAACATACAGGTTACAAAATCCATCTAATAGAAGTAGTATGGTATCTATTTTACAACTTTTTGACTGTTCTTCTGCAGGTGAGGTCTGAGATCCAGACGAGAGAACAGGAGCAGGAAGCTGAAATGGAGCGTCTCGTCACGGCTCCCGTAGAACCTGTCAAAGAGAAGAAAGAAGTGCCCGTGGTATGTGCATAGCAAAGTTTATTATACCGTCCATAACTTGAGATCGGCTGAGCAGATTATTGATTATTATTGTTAAGTAGTTTAATTCATCTCGAGGGAACCTGTACTATAAGGTCTGAAATCCCCAACCTGCATTGAGCAAGCATGGTGATTAATGCTCACACTTTTTCAGTGTGAGAGGAGGCCTGTGCCCAGCAGTGGGACGATAAAAAGGCTGATGATGATGGGTTTAATTTGAGTGGTTTGACTTCTTGTAATGATATCAATATCAACCAATTGGCAGTTCGATGACTGGTTATGGTTTATTTATTACTAGCTTCTGCCAGTGGCCTATGTTGTTCCTCAGGGTCTATTCTATCTCTGTACCAATTTTCATCAAATTCGGCTAACTGGTTTAGGCGTGAAAGCGTAAGTATGGATTATAGTTAAACCACAAATTTAAAAAAGTGCTCATTACAGGAAGAAGAGATGCAGTTTGAAACAACAATGGCGAAAAATATCTACAACATGATACAAGAACAGAAGTAAGTGTTTAGTTATTCAGTTTGGTTACTATCTATACTCAGGGCCCTTTTCCTGTCATGCGGATTTAAGTCCGCACGCGGATCTCGTCCGCATGCGGGCTGCCCGCATCGTATGATTTCATACATGTTTTTCCTATCATGCGGGTAGCACGCGTGCTGAATGCGGATTGGCTGCGGGCGCACACCCGCGTGCGTGCTATCCGGATGCGGCTATCTGTCAGGTCAACGTATACGAATCTGTCAAATTTTACCAATCGAACAATAACCTACCTCCATTGTGATAAGGTTGAAAATCGATTGCAGAAATTTGTACACTACTAAAGCGACTGGTGACACGCAAAACACTGCAGCAGCAAACGATATCTTAGTCCTGCGTGTGGCCCGGAGCGTGCTATCACCCGCATGCGGACGAGACCCGCGTGCGGGCTGAAATACGCATGACAGGAAAAGGGCCTTCAATATTATAAAGCTGAAGAGTTCGTTTGTTTGAACGCACTAATCTCAGGAACTACTGGTCCGATTTAAAAAAATATTTCAGTGTTAGATAGCCCATTTATCGAGGAAGGCTATAGGCTACTTTTTATCCGGGTGCGCGGAGTAGTTCCCACCGCTGGCAGAAGCTAGTAGGCTATATTTTGTCCGGGTTTAAGAGGAGACCCTCGAAACGAGGGAACAGTATTTAATTAAATATGAGCAATGCCATATTTCACTTCACAGGAACAAAAAAGTGATCCGCAACGAGATGTTCGGTCCTGGCCGCATGGCGTACGTAGTGGAACTGGACGAGGAAGCCGGCGCTGACAGCGACATCCCCACGACCCTGACCAGGAGTAAGCATGACGTGCCTGATGCTGCAGCCCCGGCTGCCAGTGCTGCTGGTGATCTGGTGCTAGATAAACTGGCGCAGATCTTCTCTTACCTGCGACATGGACGGCATAGGAAGCTTAAGAAGACCAAGGTAAGACCCTTAGTTAGTTTACACCTCTAATGCCCAGTTTCACTTGCAGTCCCTAAGTTATGGGATCCCCTTAAAGGGTTTGGGGGACCGTTAGAAGACGGTTTCGTTGTCACCAACCGTGAGGGGTCAGAATGTCGGTGAAAAAATGTTATTTAGGGACTGGTTAAGGGTATTATATGACGGAACGAGGGTCGGCATTTCCATAAGTTTATATAGTAAACGATGTTCCACAACCTTGAAAAAAATCACACAGCTAGCCAAAGAATGCTACTAGTCCATGAAACTTTCGAATTTTTGGTCATGCTTAAGAATAAGTCTAAAAAAAATTCCAAAAATGACTAAAAACGCGTAAATCGCACTCCCGCATTGTCATAAGTGTGACGTAAGTATCACGAATTATTATATGAAAGTTATCAAATAATAAAGTTAAAAGTATAGACCAGTCCATGAAACCTTTATTTTTTTAAAATACATTTTGATTTTCTAGTAAAACGATCACAAAGTTGACCAATTTTTTCTCTCAAAATCTCCATACAAATTTGTATGGAACAAAATGGATCCGCGAGGGCGTGCGGATCGCATTCTGTCAGTTCAGTCGGCCGCGCGCCCCCAGAGTGAGAGCACGTCGCTTTGCGCCGCGTTGACAGATCGCGATCGAACTGTGTACGGACACAAAATCCATGCACAGTGTTCTCGTTCCAAAATCTTGTTTCAATGTTTTATTTAAGTACTTTCATAAATCAAATTTTCAAATCAAATCTTTGAAAGACCCACTCTCGGTTTGCGATGGAGCTGAAAATTTGCATGCACATGTGTACCGCGTGACTATGCATTATCATGCTGACATGGAGCTTATGTGATGCTACAGCTGGAAGGCACATATAGGAACTCCGCAATAAAATGATACAACTCTATTGAGTTTGATCTTGTTGGGTGATCTTTTTTGGTGACTATGGTCTGCTGCTGGAGCTGTAAAGTGTTCATAAGAACCCCCGCAATAAACACCACAAACGCATCGAGTGAGAGCTTGTTAGATTCACATTGATGGGTACTTTTATCCTTAGCCAGGGCCTGCTGCTGGAGCTGGGAGGAAACCATACCAGAAACCAGCAATAAAATGATACAATCCTGTCGTGTTTGGGTTTGTTTGATTCGATGATCACTACATGGGTAAACCTACAAACTATCTATCCCTATGCAATATCATGATGAGGAAAATCCCACATCAAAACGATGTACAGACGACAGCACATCAAGTTACCACAATCTGTCAAATTTCTTCAGTAGATTTTCAACCTTATCACAATAGTGGAAGGTTAATGTTCGGTTGGTAAAATTTGAAATATTCGGGTAGGTTGACCTGCTGTCGTCTGTACTAAAAAGTTAAAGATAAAATAAATTTCAATAGATTGGTAAAATAATGCGAAAGAGAAAACTTTTTCAGGCGGCATGCAAATAATGAAATATTTCCTCTTTATCTATACTTCTATTCTAATATATAACGGGGAAAGATTTAAGTGTGTTTGTTTGCATCGAATAGGCTCCGGATATAGTTAGCTGATAGAAATAATTCTTCTACTGTTAGGGAGCGATACTATCTGCTCTGAAATACGGGTTATGCGTCATAGTGGTAGCGGGAGAAAATTTTACCGGGACGTGGGTGATAACCATGAGTAAAAACCAACTAACAGAATGCGGTCAAACCAGCGGGATGTCCATGCAACTTCTCACCATGTACCAGGACAGTATAAAATATATGAAGTAAATAAGAACGCGGGTCAAACCTTGTGGAACAAACAGCATATGTTACTAAAAATGTTTGTTGAAAATAGTCTATCTTCTCAACGGAGAATTTTATTATATTAGTATAGACGACCGTAATACGACGAGTAATTATTTTTTTCTGGTCATAGAAGGGGCACCAAAAAGTTTGTACACAGGTTTTTTATTCTTTATGGATGTTATTATATTGATTTCAGTGGCGTTTGCCTATATTGACAAATATGGCTACTGCGATATGTCTGCCAGCCCCATTAATATTTAACAATATGCTCGGCAATCCGAATTTTCCCAATACATGTTGTCGACTCGAAATGATTATTTTTTTATTTTCTATTAATAAGGTTTACCGTATTCTTTGACGAAATTATTAATATATATTCGTGGAAGTTGATGGTCATGATGGTTGATCTCATGGCTAGTGTTGAACGAACTAGACAGAGTGTGGGTATTACAGTTTTTGAACTACTTTACGAGGAGAGGGTTCGCAATTTAGATGTTTATTTATTTTTCTTGTTTGTTCTCACTAATCTCTTTCGTTTACCAGCCGATTTGAAAAAAGTATTTGTTGTTTCCTTCCTTCCTTCCCAAATGGTCCCATTGTTATCGAGTCCAAGATCTGAAGATGGAAACCTTGAAAAATGTTGGGCATACGTGAGATAAAACTTGATATTCAGGTGCTTCATAAAACTGTTGGCCTGATGATGGAGACAATAGAGAGAGAGAGAGAGAGAGAGAGTTGAGTGAACACTGCAACGGTAACCGTTAACTACCTCGTATTTGGGCTTTTATTATTCCTGTTGACGAGAATTTTCAATGGGGGAATAGAATAGAATAGGTCTTTATTTGCTTTGAATGTAGG
>NWSH02000085.1:10927740-10942112 GCA_002382865.2 Heliothis virescens
AATAAATATTAATATTTAATAAACTAAATATAATCGACCGATTAATAGGACAATTGAAAAGGCAAACGCGGGATCGGGAAGACCTACTCCACAAAAAAGAGACAAAAGCAATGATAATAAATACAATTGATACCTTTAAAAGATAATAATTAAAGATTAAAATATGATTTATTAGTAAATTTTGTGTTTTTCTTGTATTCTTAAAAATATATTGATCTCTCGATAGGATGAATATGCGATGCGTTGAACGCTCGATCAAACAAACATTCGATATTTTGAGCACTCGATGTATTGAGTGTGCGATGTATTGAATGTTCGATTTAATAACTATTCGATATTATGAACGTTCGAGTATTTAGACGTTCGATTTATAGTGGTCGATCAATTGATATTCGATTATTTGCCGTTCGACTTGGCGTAGTACACCCGTCAATACAATGCAATATAATAGTAAAGTATAGTTTCGTGATCTTTGGATATATATAGTCATAATATATTAAAGGCCATTAAAGATTTGCTGTCGAGTTTAGCTTTAACTGCAATGTCGGAGTACTCTTTCTTAGCAAAATCATGTTGAAAAATGCTATACAAATTAAAGTATTCTAAATATAACGAGAACATAATATGCGTGATCGAATTGAGAATCTCTTCTTTGTGAAGTCGGTTAAAAATGACTTGAATTTTTACAAAAAATACATGTTTTAACTTTAAAGTTACAGCTAGGATATTTTAACTTATTTCAAAATCAAAAAGCATTTATTCAAAGTAATAGCTGAAAACAGCACTTTTCGAACGTCAAAATTACATAAGACAGCCCCAAAAACGCCCGCCCTTCACCACTTCCTATGTGTTTTTGCTGGGAAGAAGAAGAAGCGCTACAAACTCCCCTTATTGATATGAAAAGCCTTCAAAACACAACTAAACCTGAAATCTATAGAAATATTATAAAGCTGAAGAACCCTTCAGCTTCATAAGAACTACTGGTCCGATTTGAAAAATTCTTTCAGTGTTAGGTAGCCCATTTATCAAGAAAGGCTATAGACTACTTTTTATTCGGGTGCGCCCAGTAGTTCCCACGGGACGCGGGTGAAACCGCTAGCAGAAGCTAGTCTACAATATCTGCTGTCCCCGTACGCGTTAAAGCATGAAGATTGCTTGCGTGTCGCGTGTCGCAAGTCTGCTGTAACAGCGATTAGTCGTCAGCCGTCAAACCAGTCGGCTTGTCGTTAGCGCAACTGTAGTTTATTGAACTATATTGGATACTGCTTGTGAACCGTGGCTTTACTCGCGTTCTCAGAAGTCTATGGTAGTGTTGTTAAGTTGATGAGTTCGTTTGTTTGATTGAATGAGCTAAACTCAGGTACTAGTGATCTGATTTGTATTTTTTTTTCAGTATTAGATAGCTTATTTATATCGATGAAGGCTATAGTGTTTTGTTTATGCGCGATTCCTTTATAGGACTTAATTGTTTCCAAAGTCCCTTTGCAGTATTTCGTTTTTATCCAAGCTAAAATGTGTTTGACTTAGTTTTCCTTTTTATAACAAAGAAAAACGCACATGCTACTTACATTTATTTATTATCTTCAGGGGCTGGTTAACAGGAATACAATTTAAAATAGTATGACATCCAAAGCAGAACTGACTTACTTGTTATTGGGTCATCATAATCATCTGCCTAGCCCTTTCTCAACTATGTTGGGGTCAGCTTCCAATCTCACTGGATGCAGCAGTCTATCTAACCTCAACCCAGTTACTTGGACACCTCAGTAAGACTAGTTGACTTACAAACTTTCTGGCTTCTGACTGAATATTAAATCTTTGTACAGACCACAGCACATCAAGTTACCACAATCTGTCAAATTTCTACAATAGATTTTCAACCTTATCACAATAGTGGAAGGTTAATGTTCTATTGGTAAAATTTGATAGATTCGGTTAGGTCGACTAGTAGTCGTCTGTACAAACTAATAATAAATTGACCTACAGTCTCCGTCCTTTAAGTGCAAATGACACAGCTTTAAGTTATTTCAGACAAAAACAAATTGACGTTATGTATCGACGTAGTTATAAAATGACAAACAACCCCTTTTTTGCAATATTATAAATAACAGAACTATGAGCTCATCACGTCGGTTGAGGCGTGATAAAAAACTTTACCTACAGAATGTATCGATACCTAAGACTAATAAATCTATACTAATATTATAAAGCTGAAGAGTTTGTTTGTTTGAACGCGCTAATCTCAGGATCTACTGGTCCGATTTGAAAAATTCTTTCAGTGTTAGATAGGCCATTTGTCGAGGAAGGTTATAGGCTTTTTATCCGGGTGCGAGTAGTAGTTCCCACGGGAAAGCCGGTGAAACCGCTGGCAGAAGCTAGTATAATATATGTAGCATACAAGTAATAGAATCAAACGTAGACTAGTATTTAAACTTCTTCAAAATCAATTCAAAGAATTAATTTAGTGCACTAAGTTGTAATATACCACTGTAATATATAAATTGGACAAAAGTTAATTTAACTTTCGTTATCTGTCAGATAGTTATCTACAACTTTATCTGGAACCTCTGAAACTGCCCTTAAAAGACACGAAAATGATCATTGTTTAAGTAGATTTATGTTTTCAGCCTTGAGAATTAGCTCAACAAACAAACAAAATATAGTTTGTCTTGTCGGTTTTTACGTTATTTTCCACAATAAGTCACGTAATCACAGTAATGATTGTAAAGAAACTGCAATGTTAATGATTACAGGAGTCATGGACGGTGACTTCATGATTATTGTGTATTTAAAGTTATGAATGTAATGTACACTATTATTTAAATTATTTTTATAATTTTGCTGTTTTAAGTTTTCGGAAACTAAAATCTTTTTTTTTAGTAGCTTTTTTATCGCCCCTCTGCTGGGCACAGGCCTCCTCTCACGGAGAAGGATTGAGCATTAATNGATAACTAGACTAACAAGGCAGTTCGAACGAGGAGACGTTATAGAAATTGGCGGATAATAAATCAAGCTCCCATATTGTTCTATTAACACTAATACTATAATTAGGCGTGCTATGTAAATGTATGCTAAACACGGCTTAGCGTTATACAAGATTAGTTCACTCTAAATAGTTGATTTACAAGTCGGTCCATATCATTGATTAGTTGCAGTGTTCACGATTGTTACTTAGAAAACTTGCATTGGTACTTGCCTGACCTGGAATCGAACCCACACACTCATACTTGAGAGGTTGGTGCTTTACCCACTAGGCCACCACGATAGTCAAAAATAAAATCATTTCTGTGGCTTTATCTATATAGAACTTTATCTGGACCCTTCGTAACTGGCCTTTAAATTTTCTCGTAACATACTAAAAATAAAATGGAATTATCAATTTGTACCACGAAAGTATATTTGAAGGGCGCGCGTTGATGTCTTTTGTATCGAAAGTTTTTGATTGTGTGTCAATTTTAGTACATACTGAGTAATTCACACGCAACAATTCTTAATGTATTTTTACAATAATTTTGTGTTAATCTGTACTATAATTTGATTGATTGATAGAAAACCTGCTGAAAAATATTCATGCAATTTGCATATAACTGATTGATTACTATTGAGGAAACGTCATCCGTCTTAGTTTTACTAATTTCATTGGAAGCAAACTCGGAAATGAAATACTATCCAACAGCTGTATAAAAAGTTATTGCAGATTCATGCAATGTAATCGTTTTACGTAAAAGTAGATTGAATACCTGACTGTAAGTTTAACAGATACCTCATCACAACTATACCTAGTGCCAGTTTCACAGCTTCTTTTTTTTCATCGATGGGAAATCATCAGTATGACCCCTACCGCTGTGGGTGACAGCGTTAGGGAGTGTCAGACTTTTACTGACGTGTTCCTTCGGGAGCCCTTTGTGCGCCAGGGCCGTGGTAACTCTTTCGAACAACCCGCAGCCCCGGCAGGATCCGGCCCTAATGGGCCCGACTGGAGTTTCCTGACTCTTTTTGAAGAGCGCGTGGAACATAATTTGAACATCAAAATTCATACTTCAAGTAATAAACCGTGAATAAACCAAATAACTTAATAAACTTCATACAACACAGTTACAGTGCACTACTTTACTTAACCGTGGGACTCCCATTGTCAACATTACAAACTTACACCAAAAACATTCAAAGGAAAATAGACTTTATGTAATAAAAATAAGAGCTATATGAAGTGCATTTCATTGTCAACTTTACAAATTTACACCAAACATATTCATAGAAAAATGTAACCTTATGTCTTGTGAATAAGAGCTATATGATCTGTATTTGTTGCGTGGTGCTAGGAGTCCCACGGCATGAGCGGTCAATGTTCCTAGGTTGTGTTTTTTTAACGGATACTTGATTGAACATTGAAGAGGGTGCCAAAGTATGGTGAAAGAAATAATTGATAGCGAGGAATTGTACATATAATATGTAGTAGGTATTTATTTTTATTGTTGTTTCTGATACTAAAAATATAAAATTTGTTATTATTAATTGATTTATAAACGAAATTTGTGGCCTGATAGATTTGAAAATTATTTAGGAAAAAACATTACTTGAGCAGGTTTTGTTCAAAATGCAATCTTCCGCATGCATGCAAAAACTACTACCTTCCGCCAGCGGTTTCACCCGCTTTCCAAGGGAGCCGGTTCTCGTACCCGGATAAAAAGTAGCCTATATGTTATTCAGATATCTAAGCATACTACTGCCAAATTTCATCAAAACCCGTTCAGAAGTTTTTGCGTGAAGGAGTTACAAACACACATACATCCTCACAAACTTTCACACTTATAATATTAGTAGGTTATAAATAATTGAAATTGACACAAATTCTTTCAGTCTACCCGCAAGTTTCAAGCTAAGTATTACTAAACTATTATTGATACAGTCTTGCTTAACATAACGTGCATACTATTTGTTATTCACAAACACATAGATGTTATGAAAACACTCGCTAAGTGTAGTTACAGCTGAAACTATTCAATATTTGTGCAAACGTATTTTTTCTCATATCGTAACATTTATTTTTAAATATTACATTTCATTAAGAGAAGAGCTCGTGGCTAAGTCGAAGCCGCGCGGATCGATCGATCATAAAGTTAAGCAACGCGTCTCGCGGTCGGTCTATGGATGGGTGACCATCTTGTCATAACGAGTTCTTCCGTGTTTCGGAAGGCACGATAAACTGTGGTCCGCCTGTCATTTGAAGCATATCTTTGGCAGTTCGTACGGGTAGTCAGAAGCCAGAAAGTCTGACAATCAGTCTTACCTAGGGGTGCCAGGTTGCCCGGGTAACTGGGTTGTTGAGGTCAGACAATGGTGCAGAAATTTTACAGATTGAGGTAGGTCTGAAATATAAAATATGCACAAAATTAATATTCAAGTTTTCACTCCCGGAGTGCAACCCATTGTTTTTACGATTCCGTACCCAGAGGGTAAATTACTAAGACCACGGTTGTCTGTCTGTCTGTCTCTCCGTCTCCAGGCTGTATCTCATAAGCCGTGATAGCTAGAAAGCTGAAATCTTCACAAATGATGTATTTCCGTTGCCGCTATAACAACAAATATAACTAAAAAATAAAAAAAAAAATATAATAAAATATTATAATACCGCATACAATAAACATGTCAAACCGCAAATTATAACTTTGTTATTAATATATTTGTATGAAAAACAAACTTATTTTATGTTGCCCGAAAAATGTTTGTATTTTGGCTAGTTGTAGGTTCTACGTTCGGTAGGTTGATACGTTCATTTTTCATAGATAATGGTACGGAACCCATCGTCCAACTCGCACTTGGCCGGTTTTTTTATTACTCTTTAAGTCTATCTTCGTCTATTTTTTCTCACAAACTGCAGTCCATTGGCCACACAACAATGCATCAAGCCATCAATTATCACTTTCGCTGTGTTGCATAACATTGCATATCTCCACGTTATTACTCGGTACAGACTAAGCGATAATCGGTGTTCGTTCCGACCCACCTAACTTCAGTCTCAAACTAAGAGCACCTGAACAACTGGAGGAGAAACAAACACAAAACTCAAACGTCCACTGTTAGGCAAAGGCCTCCCCCAAGCTGGGGGGATTTGCCCATACTCACCGCGCTGGGCATGCGCGTTAGACAGGGGTTACACGTTCAGTCTGGCGTCATACTGGCATCAGTCTCAGACTGACGAAAGACTGACGGACAAAAAACACGGTACATTTTGGACCATCTTTCCGTAAATCAACCCGGTTACACGATCATTCTGCCATAATGCTGACCAGACTGATGGACTGGACTGACGCCAGACTGATCGTGTAACCCCTGTCTTAGTGAGCGCAGTGTGGGATATTTTTAGCTTCGGAGATGCTGTGACATCTCCGAATCTCTGTGCGACATTTGCTAACTTGCGTGGGATTGAGGATCACTCATACCTTTTCTATACATTACTTACGTATTTAAAAGTAAGTCGTGTAGATTACACTACTTCTATCTCAACGGCTGATCCGATCTGGCTGAAATATTTTAGGGAGGTAGCTTAGATCTGGGAGAAAGACTTATGATATTTTTTTATCTGGGTAGGTACGGACAGTAGTTACTTCTGGTGGAAACTAAGTTTTACGGCCGTTCCCGATAACCTATCTATCTCTGCATTTGCTTACTAGAGATAGGAATTTGACATTACTTGTATGGGGCTAATGTCAAAATTCTATCTCTAGTATGCAAATCCAGAGATAGACAGAATATTGATTTCCGCAGTTAAATGGTTTCATATCTTTGGCAGAGGGGAAGGCAAGCATTGACGTGTCCGGTTGTTAAGTGGTCTAAGGTCTGAAGCAATACTCTGATCTAGATTGTGAACAAAAAACCGCGGCTATTTGATCAGCTGCTTCGTAAGAAAATAAAGCAAAAATTATATTCCTTTGCGCTCTGAAAAATATGATACGTGATTAGCCGGGTACCCACCTAGCGCACAGGCTCGCGCGGCAGCCTCGGTGTCCGGATCGCGAGCGATGGCTCCCGCGGCAGCCTCAGTAGTTTTGTTCAATTTACACGAGGCCGCCTCGCGAAGCAGGCTGAGCCATCATAAGTCCGCGAGTATAGCCGGGTACCCACCTAGCGCACAGCGCTCACTGAGGCACCTTTGAGCGCGTCAAGTTTACCGACAACAGATGGCTCGTCGCCGAGCCGTGCTCGGTCGAGCAAATGCGCGCCCGCGGCAGGCCGAGGCACGTCCACACCAGCCGAGCGTTTGGCTCGCGAGGATGCCGCGCGAGCGTGTGCGCTAGGTGGGTACGGGGCTATTTAGTACGGACGATGTATATTTGTTTCTTTTGCAATAAACCTGAGTGCAATACCGAATTAGTTTCTTTCACAAATTCCTATTTTTAGCTAAATACCCGACTGCGAAGAGGTTTTATGATAATTTTATTCTGTTGCCCCCCTTTCTTCTGTGGGTGAACGTCAGAAGTAGAAAAGAGTGTCAGATTCTTATTGACTTATGTTCAATGTCCCTTCTGGAGCCCCTCTTTCCAGGGTGCGAGTGACTCTTTCGAACAACCTTTCAGTCCCGGCAAGCTTTTCTGCCTTTTGAATAGACTATGAAAATGTGAGCAGAAATACTAATACTAGAATTTCTTCTAGGCATTGTTTTTGAAGCAGGAAACTGCAATATATACCAAAATATATAGGTGAAATTGAACCAAATAGAAAAATCAAATGAAGGGGCTATTTGTTTTTCATTTACATTACCGAGTAAAACTTCTTCCTATCTCACTCGCTGCAGGTTTAATCGCCTAACAAGCCCTAGTGTCAGAGTTTTCTCAAATCCACCTGACGGCCTCTGACGTGGAATTGTAACAACGACTGCTACTGAGTAGCATTCGGGGACGCCCATTTTACGTCCCAGGCAAAACTAAAACAAATACTTCAATATTAAGTAGGTCATTGTTCACACATAATTGTCTGCATCGAGAGTTATTAGCGATGTAACAAGCTATTGTTTTTCACCCGGTCTCGCTCGGCTAGCTGCCGTAATTGCCGAACGCCGTCTGTACAATAAACAACAATGCTTTTCGAAGTGTTTTAACGTTTCCGCAATTTAAATTGGGTGCTAAATATCTTTTGTTTTTATTAGACGACTTCTTAAACAGGTTGCGTGTTATTATTGTAAATTTATTTATTGCAGAATAATTAATTAGTGCTTATAAATATATTAGTAAAGTATATTTTAATTTATGTACAGATGCAAGCACATGAGCTACTCTAGTGTGTAAAATTGACCCAGTGAACATTGAACCTTATACTTCAGATAAAGTTGAAAATCTGTTATAAAATTTCGAATATAAGCAGTCGCTTTGTGACTAACTTACTTATACTCAGCTGCATCCAACATAGTTGGGAATAAGCTAGGCATATGATGAAATAAGTACAGACAACAGCAGGTCAACGTATACGAATCTGTCAAATTTTACCAATCAAACATTAACCGACCCCCGTTGCGATAAGGTTGAAAATCGATTGCAGAAATTTGACAGATTGTGGTAACTTGGTGTGCTGTTGTCTGTACCTATAACATTCGAAAGTCCATAACTTTCTTCTGAACCACTCCAAAACATCTTCAAAATGGCGATCATTTTCAAAAAGAGAACGCCAACCGACAGCCATAAACAAAAACTAGTTATCCATTACCGGCTATAAAAAATGGCGTAGAAAAACAAAATGGCCTACAATAAGACCTTGTCACAGCCAATTAATCTAGTAAATCAGGGGTTTGCGATACTGTTAGAATTGTTAGAAGTTAGATTAAGGTTCTAGTGTGTTATTAGCATGCGATTCTCTGTGCTATAAAACAAATGTGCGTATCTTTCGTGCGCTGTCCCTCAATTAGTAACGGTATGTCGTGTCAATCGATAGTTAGGGTTGCCACGTTATAAGTACTAATTTTAAAATAAGGCAATGTTTTTAAACTTTCGCGACTTGTACACATATTTTAGATAACCAGCGGGTCTTACTCGTGACCACGGTCGGTGCAATTCGGCCGAAGAGGTATCGTAAACCTTTACAATTTCACCGCGAGTAAGACCCGCTGTTGTCTAAAATATGTTAAAATAAGGCCTTTTTCGGGGCAGCGGGGTTGTCCGAAAGTTACCGCGGCCCATGTACAAGTGCTCTAGAAGGAACACGGTGGGTCAGTAAAAGTCTGACACTCCCTCACGCTGTCACCCACACAGGGAGGGGTCATCTGACGATTTATTCCAATATATCCATCTTCACATAAGCTGAGCAAAAACAAATGACTTTGCTGTGATGTAAAAGATTAATTCGTTGAAAACCCGGCTCAGCTAAGTGATATTGAACTCAAAAATATAATTAGCAGTCACACCAGACAGTCAAGTAGTCTTTGGTCAATACCAAATGAAAAAAAAGTCGCAACTCTCAGTAACAAAATCACCAAGTGTATCTACTCAACGTTGTTAACGTAAACTTGAAATGTACGGTTTAACAGCAAAAAAATCTTACCTGCAATGGTTGTCAAAAGCGACAGTTATCTGCAGCTTAACTTTAAGATAATAAATATTTAACTGTTACAACACTCACCCTCTTTGAGTTCTCTTTATCTTTTTCTTTAGAATAACTTGCTACCTGTTTGCTTAGTGTTGTGCATTTCTGTTTTTTATCTTCTCACTGGAGTTTAAAATTTGCGGATATCAAAACGAAAGTGGTAAAATATAACGATGTGATTTGTAACTTTTTTGTTTTAGTTGAACTCTTTGAGATGTGTTTTTGAAATCTATATACGTTAATACGTTTACATCAGCTGAAATTACCGAAAAAACGAAGTAGCACTCATTTATAAATGCTGCACGATGGGAAATCATCAGACGACCACTCCCGCTGTGGGTGACAGCGTGAGGGAGTGTCAGTTTTACTGACTAAAACCCACGGTGTTCCTTCGGGAGCCCTTTGTGTACCAGGGCCGCGATAACTCTTTCGAACAACCCGCAGCCCCGACAGGCTCTGGCCCTAGTGGGCCCCGCAGGGTAAGGAGGAAGGTCTTATTTGTATTATTTTGCAGCTGTTAAACAATGCCTTAGGTATCATCTGCCTAGTCTTTTCCCAACTATGTTGGGGTCGGCTTCCAGTCTTACCGGATGCAGCCGAGAACCAGTGTTTTACATGGAGCGGCTGCCTGTCTGACCTCCACAACAGTTACCCGGCAACCTGGCACCCCTTGGTAAGACTGGTAAAACAATGCCTTAGGTATCAGGGGTAATAAATAAGATCTTCCTCCTTTGTATTATTTTGTCAACTTGTCACCCCTGAAGCCTAAGGCCAATCAATATAGCGGTGGGTCCGTTTGAACCGCATTGTTTAACAGCTGACTGCGCCGGCGACTAGCGTCGTGTTTTCCTTACAACGTGATCTACTATAGTTCGTTCACAGTCTGGGAAATATTTACTGTGTCAGCCTGCTAAGTTAATGACACCACATGGCTTGTAAAAGAAACATATAAGGTCTTACTACAAAAAAACTAAAACACGTTCAACACTTGTTTTAGGAAATTTTGTAAGGAGAATTTTCTAAAACACATGTTGAACGTGTGTTTATCATTTTTGTAGTAAGACCCTTAGTATGTATTTGAAAAATGGGTTCAATTAGAGATGTGCCGTTGCCGGCAATATTGCCCAAAGTGGGAATACTGATAGCAATAGCGTTGCCGGCAGGCAACGGCACATCTCTGGGTTCAATGGTCAAACATTTTTTTATTTCTTTGTACCCTATAGGCTCCGAAACTACTGAATCTACCTATTTGAAAAATTATTCAATTGTTGGAAAGCTACACTATCTCCGAGTAACATAGGCTATATTTTTACGGTACGAGAAAGAAGTTTCCCCAGGATGCGGGTGACACTGAGAAATACACCTGGTTATTGATAATTACAGGATAAGATTTATTGTAATACTTTACGCTTCACGTTACTAAAACACCTAAATCTTTTCTTAATTCTTGATTTAATTGCTTGACAAGTTCCAAAATATTAACACCTACAAACAAAAAAAGGACATATACCGCTTTCTATTCGTTTTGGTCGAAAAGTAAATTGTGACTACTTTCACTATCGGACCAAAAGTATGTAATGATGTACTGTAGTATTACTTACCTACATGATAAAATGTTACACTTAGTTGTTTTCTATATCTATACTAATATTATAAAGCCGAAGAGTTTGTTTGAACGCACTTATCTCAGGAACTACTGGTCCGATTTGAAAAAATATTTCAGTGTTAGATAGCCCATTTATCGAGGAAGGCTATAGGCTACTTTTTATCTGGGTGCGCAGAGTAGTTTCCACGGGACGCGGGTGAAACCGCTGGCAGAAGCTAGTGATTTATATGGTGAAACAAGTTGGATTTCTGGCCATACGAAGTTATCATTCTACAGTGAGGATATATTATAAACAAAGTATAATATAGCAAGGCCAAAGTCAGTGTTAGATATCAATAACAAGCATTACATAATATTACCATATACATAAACAAAATACACTAATATTCAGATCAAGCTGAATGTCTTGTATAATCTCATAATAAAAGATATTATTTAAATGTTATTGTTGATTTTAGGAATGTCTCAAATTCGGAAAATGCGGATGTTTTTAAATCTATGGTATATTTTAACTAAATAAACCGGCCAAGTGCGAGTTGGACTCGCACATGAAGGGTTCCGTACCCCATCCTCCTTAATATTTTTTTTTCATTTTTAGGGTTCCGTAGCCGAATGGCAAAAAACGGAACCCTTATAGATTCGTCATGTCTGTCTGTCTGTCCGTATGTCCGTCCGTCCGTATGTCACAGCCACTTTATTCCGAAACTATTAGGACTACACAGTTAAAACTTGGTAGGTAGATGTATTTCATTGACCGCTTTACGATTCTTATGAAAAAATAAAAAAATAATAATATTAGAGGGGGGCTCCCCATACATGGAACTGAAACTAAAAAAATTTTTTTTCATCTAACCTATACTTGTGGGGTGTCTATAGATAGGTCTTTAAAAATGAGATTGAGGTTTCTAAAACCATTTTTTCCTAAAGTCAATCATTTTAGAGTAAGACATTCCCAAAGTGCCAAAATGTGTGTCCCCCCCCCCTGTAATTTCTAAACTACCAAAGTGAAAAATCTGAAAAAAATATATGCTATAGATCTCAATAAAAACTACTAACCAAAATTGGTTTGAATAAGATACAATTAGTGGTTTTTGAGATATAGCTCTTTTTCAGTAACCGCAAATTATAACTTTGTTATTCATATATTTGTGTTTTGGCTAATTGTAATAAGTACTTACGTTTTTTTTTTTCATAGATATTGGAACGGAACCCTTCGTGCGCGAGTCCGACTCGCACTTGGCCGGTTTTAGTATTTGTTGTTATAGCGGCAACGGACATACATCATTTGTGAAAATTGCAGCTTTCTAGCTATCACGGTTAGTGAGATACAGCGTGGAGGCAGACAGACAGACAGACAGACGGACAGACCGACAGACAGACAGACAGACAACGAAGTCTTAGTAATAGGGTCCCGTTTTACCCTTTGTGTACGGAACCCTAAAAATGCGTAAAACTTAAAATTATTTCGCAAGAATGTTTTCAATTATACAAACCTTTTATGGTTTAACTAGCTGTTTCGCCGCGGTTTCACCCGCGACCCAGGGTAACTTTTCGTACCTTGAAAAAATATAGCCAATCTTATTTAGGGATAGTCTAGTTACCCAACAGTGAAAGAGATTTTAAAATAGGTCCACTACTTTTTGAACAAATTCATTACAAATATTTTTTTGTCGACGGGAAATTATTAGATGAACCTTCCCGCTGTGGGTGATAGCGTGAGGGAGTGTCAGACTGTTACTAACTAAAACCCACCGTGTTCCTTCTTGAGCCCTTTGTGTGCTAGGGCCGTGGTAACTCTTTCGAACAATCCCGCAGCCCCGGCAGGCTCTGGCCCTAGTAGGCTCCACTGGGGTTTGCAATTACAAACGTACAGACAACAGCACATCAAGTTACTACAATCTGTCAAATTTCTGCAATGGATTTTCAACCTTATCACTATGGAGATAGGCTAATTTTCGATTGGTAAAATTTGACACATTCGAATAGGTCTTTCCTCTTTATAATACTATTATAGATATACTTAGATAACAAAAATATAACAATACTTAACTCAATGTATAGTACAAGCGTATTAATAAATTCTCAAAGTATACTTAACATCTGTGTGAAAGAATGTAAAAGTGTAAAGGGAAAACTAGTTTTAACCATTAACACAGAAGATGGACGGCTAAAAAATTTCGAAAGTACATAACTACTTCAAAAACCGTGTTCAAGATACTTCAATAACTTTTATTATTTACATAACAACCAGTTGTAAAAGTTTAACGACGAGTTCTTCGTAAACTTGGAACGTTTTACTTGAATTTCGTTCCGCCATTTTTGTTTTATTAATAGTTCATAATGGTTTTTATGTGTGTGTGTGTGTCATTAAATAGCCTTGCTGTCTGACTTCACTTTCAATTTATTTTTCTTGTAAATATTAGAATCTAGACTATTCCTATATTGTTGAACTGCTGGGGAGTTTGTTGCGCCACTTATTCCCAGCAAAGACATAATCATTGGTGAAGGGCAAGCATTCTGGGGGCCTGTTTCATGTAATTTAGATTTTCGAAGAGTGTTCATTTTTAGTCTATTTTGAATAATGGTTTTTTAAAATATAGTATATGCCACCAGGGGATAGTGTAGCTTCACATCAGAGAGAATTCACAGTACCGACAGCATGCACGACATTTTATAAAAGCTTTTATTTAACTTGCAATGTACCTATGTAAATATATTTGTATGTTCGGGTGAAATCTTTGAACTCAATTTTGAAGTAGATATATTCAACCGTTTGTGCTGAAATTTCGTGGACGCGTTTAGTTTGGATGACAATATATGATAAGATATGTGACGTCATTCTAAATCCAATATGGCGGATCATACAAGATGTCAGAACAATTATATTTAATCCACTTATACAATATGGGTATCAAATGAAAGGGCTCGTTGAGAGTAATTTGAAAAAGTATATGACGTCATTCTGAATCCAATATGGCGGACCATGCAGGATGGCGGAATAGTTACCTTTAGTCCACTTTTACAATATGGGTATTAAATGAAAGAGCTCGTTAATAGTAACTAGAAATAATGGCGATAACTAAAAAGTAAAAAATAAATTAAAAGTAAAAAAAAACTTTTAAAGAAAAAGCTTTTATTTAAAACCTCTAAAAAGAAGAAAATAAAATTTTGTCAATAATAAAAGCTTGTCGCG
>NWSH02000085.1:10970524-11027276 GCA_002382865.2 Heliothis virescens
CAGTCGCTCCATGTAAAACACTGGTTCTCAGCTGCATCCGGTTAGACTGGAAGCCGACCCCAAAATAGTTGGGAAAAGGCTAGGCAGATGATGTTTTTATTTTAAATTTAAACAGTTTTAATTAATTGCCTATTTGAATATTGCTGCATTATTTTGTTTAATTTATAAGTGTCATCAAACTTTGTCCTTTTGAAAAGGAAAAAAGCAACTTATCAATGTAAATTCAATGTTTACTAGAAGATAGTTGATGATTTATTATATTAATATTCGCATATTTTCTGCTCAAAGTCCAGGGGCCATGTTTTTTTACTTCCTAATAGTCATGGCCGTCAATGTCCATCATGGGCCAGCGTGTACACGGCTGACCCAAGAGGCCAAGAATGAATGAATAAAAACCTCAATACTTATCTCGAGCTGGTCGTGACAATCGATTGAGGCAACTGGGTTACTATGGTGGTCTATGCTAATCGCAACTGTTTTGTGCTACTACATGCCACCGTTTGCAAAATCGTAGTGGTTTACCGACATATTGCAAGCTTGGGTCAGTAATTCCTTTTATGTTACAAAATGTAAAACATCACATTGACCATTGCCAATGACATTAAAAAAAGTAAAGTAAAAAAAAGAATCGATGTTTGGGCGGGACCATCGAATGTCAATCGGTCAGTGACCCCAGTTTTGGCGGGAGAAACTCGACAAGCGAGAATGTTTTTTCTTTACATTTTACTTTCTCGTGGCACACAAGTTTCGGAGGCTGCTAATGTCGCATCTAGAATGAAATAAACGAAACGTGTAAATTTGATTTGACTCAGTAACTACACTTATTGTTACGCCTCGACTGTTTCTTTTTTAAATTTCACCGAAAGTTGTTTGATTTCGAATTTTTTTGAGCTATGGTTACGGAACTTAGTTGTAACCTTTTTCTGTTAGTTTTATTATTAGATCTTGCAGTTGCGATTTCAAATATTTTTGAAACATTTTATTTATTTTAAAATTGCTATTTGAAATATTTTTGAAACATTTTGTTTATTTACAAAATAACCAATTCAAATTGCAATTTTCAATGTTCTTTTTAAGTATATTTTATAATTAATTTATTTGACACTCTATAGATTTAATTTTGCATAAATGCATATACGGTGCATACGCATTTATTTATACAAAATTAAATCTATAAATCAAAGCTTTTGCCATAGTAATTTTAATATATTTCAAACGGTAATCGCGATATCTTTCACACGTCTCAACCAATGGCCCATCATCTATTTTACAATTACATACAACCAATCAAACGTACAAACGACAGCCAATGAAGACCACAATCTGTCAAATTTCTTCAATAGATTTTCAACCTTATCACAATAGTGGTAGGTTAATGTTCGATTGGTAAAATTTGACAGATTCGGGTACCGTGACCTGCTGTTGTCTGTTCACTAGATGGATTGAACGAACTTGTAATGAGGGCTAGTCAGCTGTTTGTGTGAAAGCTGCAACCTTGAACGAGCGTTGCTACGTGAATGGACCAGGTGACCTAGAACCGTCGTCAAATTGTTGTAGGTTCTAGCGGTGAATTTTAATTTATGGCCACGCATTGATTTACGTCTATTCGTTATTATAGTTTGAAATATATTGGCTTTCTTTTTTCTTCTAATTTTTGGAAGAAAACAGTATGGCTCTGATCAAAGGTTCTCCAAAATTTTTGAAGGAATCTGGATGGAACCGGTATAAACTCATCATGATGGTTGCTGTCTTCGAGAGGAAGTGATTTCCGTGTTTAATTTGTAAATAATCTATTCAAAAAGTCACTCTAAACCAAGAGATCATTAACTTTCATAGTTCCGTCTTGTTTCAGTGAAGACAGCATTAATCATTGGGTTTTTATATAACGGATTTAGATTGATATCTTTACTATTTTGAACTTACGCTTTCAGTCTTTATTATCCCACTTTGTCAAATTTATCTTGAAGCCAAATTCCGTACATACGTCGAAACCTAAAAACTGCCGCCGTTGCATGTTTATAACCTAATTAATAAGTATGTATACTTTGATTTGTACAGACGCCAGCACATCAATCTACCTCAATCTGTCAAATTTCTTCAATAGATTTTCAACCTTATCACAATAGTGGAAGGTTGATATTCGAATGGTAAAATTTGACAGTAGTGCATAGACAATTTGTTCCTGACGCCTTACGCCAATGAATGCAGCACGACACTGTACTGAATGTCACGCTTTCGTTCGGAAACATGTCATGTCGCCAACATGGCTGACGACGTGTTAGGTTATGTTTTAAGTTATTTAGTACTGGCTGTTCCCCGCCATCCGCGTCCCGAGAGAACTACTAATCGTACTATGCGGATTAAAAGTAGCCAGGCGTAATACATATGTTATTCTGACATAGTGAGTTGGATTGATAAAAATCGTTTGACATTTTATAGTACAGATATTTTCTATTATTATCCTTAGCAAACAAAAAGGGTAGCATTTTGTGGAGCTGTTGATGCCATAAATCTGATCTGGACATTTTAGTACCTACGAATAATTAGATTAAAAAAATGTCAGGGTACTATTCTAAAACCCCTCGTTAATGATGATATCTTATAAATTATATCACTTGAAACAATTTGAAGTGAAACACACCACTGCACCACAGCACCACTTTTTTCACCCCTAAATTAATTTTTAAATTGTCCTTTACTATATTTTCTCTTTTGTAACTTTAATTTTACATACATGATAATATCACATAATATTAAGAAGTTCCCTATAACATTTGTGTAGGCCGATATAAATGACTTGTTTCAAATGAAGAACGGACATAGTAACAACTCGGACTGCCAGTAATAATACCTCAGAGCTATCAACTTTGATATTTCCATTGTCCGTGACTCCTGCGGGTTCCCGCGACTGCCTAATAACACCCATTATGGTACAGGAGCTAGCACGCAGCTTTTGTTCCTGTAATTGGAAATAATCTTTTGAGTACGGGTTTTGTTGCCATTCCTTTTGTAGATTTGTTGCGGAGTCTGTATATTTTTAAGTAGGTGCCTTAATCTATACTTATAATAAATCTGTAGAGAGGTCAATTCTGTACATGAAATATATTTCCAAAATAACTATCAGGGGGTGATTAGGGATCGATACTGATGCCAAAAATGCAATCAGTAGAATTTTTGTCTGTCTGTCTGTATAACCGTTATAGAAACAAAAACTACTGGACGGATTTTGATGAAACTTGGTACAATTATTATTCATACTCCTGAGCAGGTTATAGTATACTTTTCATCACGGTACAATCAACAGGAGCAGAGCAGTGAAGGGAAATGTTGTGAAAACGGGAGAAATTATGACGACCCGTTGTCGCTGGCATAAGCGACATGATCCGCGAACGAAGTCGCTGGCAGAAGCTAGTTTATAAATAAATGGAAAATAATACATGAATAACAATATAATTTTTATAATATAAATATTTCTAATTGATAATACTTGGTTAATAAATACGTAATTTGTACCGTTTCAAAAGCTTTATTAAAAAAAACAGAACGATTTACTTAAGTTAGAAAATAAAAATAATCCATTTTTTTGGGAGTACTAAAAATCACACGCAAGAAACTTAAATTCACTTGAAATCTTGTTGACTTGTAATAACATGGTTCTATGTTTCTGTATTATGAATCATACATATTCATACTTTACGTACATACAACAAGCTACGTCCACTCTCACCTCTATGAGTTAATTACAAAGGCAAATATCAGCATTCCTTTGTCAGACTAAAGCTTTTCTACCTGTAATGAAAGTCTGGTAGGGACTCTTTAAGTTACCTTCCTGGGCTGCCACCCATGTTTCTTTTGGATCCCTTTGTGTACCAGNATTTTAAAATTGCTATTTGAAATATTTTTGAAACATTTTGTTTATTTACAAAATAACCAATTCAAATTGCAATTTTCAATGTTCTTTTTAAGTATATTTTATAATTAATTTATTTGACACTCTATAGATTTAATTTTGCATAAATGCATATACGGTGCATACGCATTTATTTATACAAAATTAAATCTATAAATCAAAGCTTTTGCCATAGTAATTTTAATATATTTCAAACGGTAATCGCGATATCTTTCACACGTCTCAACCAATGGCCCATCATCTATTTTACAATTACATACAACCAATCAAACGTACAAACGACAGCCAATGAAGACCACAATCTGTCAAATTTCTTCAATAGATTTTCAACCTTATCACAATAGTGGTAGGTTAATGTTCGATTGGTAAAATTTGACAGATTCGGGTACCGTGACCTGCTGTTGTCTGTTCACTAGATGGATTGAACGAACTTGTAATGAGGGCTAGTCAGCTGTTTGTGTGAAAGCTGCAACCTTGAACGAGCGTTGCTACGTGAATGGACCAGGTGACCTAGAACCGTCGTCAAATTGTTGTAGGTTCTAGCGGTGAATTTTAATTTATGGCCACGCATTGATTTACGTCTATTCGTTATTATAGTTTGAAATATATTGGCTTTCTTTTTTCTTCTAATTTTTGGAAGAAAACAGTATGGCTCTGATCAAAGGTTCTCCAAAATTTTTGAAGGAATCTGGATGGAACCGGTATAAACTCATCATGATGGTTGCTGTCTTCGAGAGGAAGTGATTTCCGTGTTTAATTTGTAAATAATCTATTCAAAAAGTCACTCTAAACCAAGAGATCATTAACTTTCATAGTTCCGTCTTGTTTCAGTGAAGACAGCATTAATCATTGGGTTTTTATATAACGGATTTAGATTGATATCTTTACTATTTTGAACTTACGCTTTCAGTCTTTATTATCCCACTTTGTCAAATTTATCTTGAAGCCAAATTCCGTACATACGTCGAAACCTAAAAACTGCCGCCGTTGCATGTTTATAACCTAATTAATAAGTATGTATACTTTGATTTGTACAGACGCCAGCACATCAATCTACCTCAATCTGTCAAATAACTTCAATAGATTTTCAACCTTATCACAATAGTGGAAGGTTGATATTCGAATGGTAAAATTTGACAGTAGTGCATAGACAATTTGTTCCTGACGCCTTACGCCAATGAATGCAGCACGACACTGTACTGAATGTCACGCTTTCGTTCGGAAACATGTCATGTCGCCAACATGGCTGACGACGTGTTAGGTTATGTTTTAAGTTATTTAGTACTGGCTGTTCCCCGCCATCCGCGTCCCGAGAGAACTACTAATCGTACTATGCGGATTAAAAGTAGCCAGGCGTAATACATATGTTATTCTGACATAGTGAGTTGGATTGATAAAAATCGTTTGACATTTTATAGTACAGATATTTTCTATTATTATCCTTAGCAAACAAAAAGGGTAGCATTTTGTGGAGCTGTTGATGCCATAAATCTGATCTGGACATTTTAGTACCTACGAATAATTAGATTAAAAAAATGTCAGGGTACTATTCTAAAACCCCTCGTTAATGATGATATCTTATAAATTATATCACTTGAAACAATTTGAAGTGAAACACACCACTGCACCACAGCACCACTTTTTTCACCCCTAAATTAATTTTTAAATTGTCCTTTACTATATTTTCTCTTTTGTAACTTTAATTTTACATACATGATAATATCACATAATATTAAGAAGTTCCCTATAACATTTGTGTAGGCCGATATAAATGACTTGTTTCAAATGAAGAACGGACATAGTAACAACTCGGACTGCCAGTAATAATACCTCAGAGCTATCAACTTTGATATTTCCATTGTCCGTGACTCCTGCGGGTTCCCGCGACTGCCTAATAACACCCATTATGGTACAGGAGCTAGCACGCAGCTTTTGTTCCTGTAATTGGAAATAATCTTTTGAGTACGGGTTTTGTTGCCATTCCTTTTGTAGATTTGTTGCGGAGTCTGTATATTTTTAAGTAGGTGCCTTAATCTATACTTATAATAAATCTGTAGAGAGGTCAATTCTGTACATGAAATATATTTCCAAAATAACTATCAGGGGGTGATTAGGGATCGATACTGATGCCAAAAATGCAATCAGTAGAATTTTTGTCTGTCTGTCTGTATAACCGTTATAGAAACAAAAACTACTGGACGGATTTTGATGAAACTTGGTACAATTATTATTCATACTCCTGAGCAGGTTATAGTATACTTTTCATCACGGTACAATCAACAGGAGCAGAGCAGTGAAGGGAAATGTTGTGAAAACGGGAGAAATTATGACGACCCGTTGTCGCTGGCATAAGCGACATGATCCGCGAACGAAGTCGCTGGCAGAAGCTAGTTTATAAATAAATGGAAAATAATACATGAATAACAATATAATTTTTATAATATAAATATTTCTAATTGATAATACTTGGTTAATAAATACGTAATTTGTACCGTTTCAAAAGCTTTATTAAAAAAAACAGAACGATTTACTTAAGTTAGAAAATAAAAATAATCCATTTTTTTGGGAGTACTAAAAATCACACGCAAGAAACTTAAATTCACTTGAAATCTTGTTGACTTGTAATAACATGGTTCTATGTTTCTGTATTATGAATCATACATATTCATACTTTACGTACATACAACAAGCTACGTCCACTCTCACCTCTATGAGTTAATTACAAAGGCAAATATCAGCATTCCTTTGTCAGACTAAAGCTTTTCTACCTGTAATGAAAGTCTGGTAGGGACTCTTTAAGTTACCTTCCTGGGCTGCCACCCATGTTTCTTTTGGATCCCTTTGTGTACCAGGGCCGCGGTAACTTAGCGGTAACAGGCCCCGGTAGGCTTAAGTTATTCCAATTTTACAAGACTGACATTTCCCTTGAGAGAAAATGTCTGTATTGACTGATATTTCAGTTTTGACTGTAATTTTATAACTGTCGAAATTACTGAAATAATTTAATTATTGGATCTCCAGGATCAATATACTAGAGATTAATTTTTGATAGCATTTTATCTGATTAATTGGAGGACATGGATGAAACAGTAGAGAACAGCTAATGTTCTAGTTTCTAGACAAGACAATAACTTAATTGTTTCATTAATTTCGCAAGGAATCTATCAATTAAATTAGTAATTAACTGAAGGCAACAATGAGTTCCGTTCCGTTACACTCGCCATATACAAAGCAAACCGTGTAACCTAGAAAGTGTAACTTTGCATACACTACCTAAGTTTGACACGTTGACTGTACGTAGTTTGTACAGCAACCTACCTCAATCTGTCAAATTTCTTCAATAGATTTTCAACCTTATCACAATAGTGGAAGGTTAATGTTCGATCGGTAAAATTTGACAGATTCATGTAGGTTGACCTGTTGGCGTCTGTACACGATCGGACACTATCAATATGTTTTATTATACCAACCAGCTTATCTACATTCCGATCTATAAAAATAACAAATTATACCTCATTTGATCCAGCATTCACGTAAAACATACAAAACTGACAGATTTGAGCATTAAAATTATGACGACGACTGTTTTTCTTCCGGAAATTATAAATCTGTGATTGTGCCTTACACAAATTCAACAGTAAATGGTTTTCTACTGATAATAATTGGCTAATTTATACGTCCTGGTGGTTTAGTGGTTAAAGCACCTGCCTCTCAATTACGAGTGTGTGGGTTAGATTACAGGTCAGGCAAGTATCAATGTAAGTTTTATAAGTGTATCTTGGATACCAATGACTGAGTAAAAGTGGCGGAAAACCTCTTGAGGAAACTTGGACTTCAAAAAAGTCTGAAATCGCCAATCCGCAAAGGAACCTTGGACCTCTTGGGAAAAGACCAGTTTTACATTTTTAGGCAACAAACGGATCTTACTCGCGATGAAATTATAATGGTTTACGATACCTCTTTTTTCTCGACGTTTCGGCCGAATTGCGAACCATGGTCCCTACAAAATATGTGTACGAGTCGCGAAAGTTTAAAAATAGTTGAACATTTTTGATACAGCTATTTAACAAATTAGTTCTGAAACCCACAGCTCTGCCCAAGTGCCCATCCCTTGCAGTCGTAACAAACTCACAACGCAACTGTCGTCTTACTTTCTACGTCCAGCTATGCAAACGCCGGGTATTTGCAGTGTGCCGCGCATGCGCGGTGTGCTAATCGTTTGCTTTATGCATTCGAATGTACGATTCGGTATTGGTACTTTGTTGGTACTTGTGGAGTTATGTGAATCTTATTGTTATTAGACTAGTGTTAACTGTCTAGAACTACTCTCGAACAATTTTGATTTGCTTTCCTTACATCAGTTTTAAATTAGTGGGTGAGTAATTAGCTGACTGCTGTGCACTAGGTCTCGATTTTGATTGACTTTCACAAAGTTGACCAGAGTCTGGAAGTTGGTGATTGGTGCACCCGTGCACCGAAGAGCAAGTTAAGGTCGGTCCTGCGCCTTATCTTTCTCCGGTGGTGTCGGATTGCCGTCCCTCCCATCGAGTTAGGAGAGTGAAGCAAATGCTTATGCATTATACTATGTCCTGCGCAGCTGGCAGATTTTCCTATATAAGAACAGCCGCCGTGGCCGACAATCGTCTAGGACGCCATCATGATGAGGGATTTTATTTTTGACCTAGTCAACACCTAATTCCTTCATGTCATAAATAGTCAACACGATGTCTTATGTCACAAAAAACCTGACGATCGAAACAAAATACACATACAAATTGATCACATTACATTACAAAATAAGTCACAATGGCGCCCACATCGAGTCAGCACTCGATACATTGCGAAATGTCACTCGATTATTATATCGAGTTTACAATCGCATCGTGGGAAGTATGGGAACTACGCACTTCCTTCGCGTACGAAATTACTACGTAATTGCGTGCGCGATATAATGTCATTGGCGATCGTAATAGGGATCGTGTTTTTAGGGTTCCGTACCCAAAGTGTAAAACGGGACCCTATTACTAAGACTCTATTGTCTGTCGGTCTGTCTCCAGGCTATATCTCATAAACCGTGATAGCTAGAAAGCTGAAATTTTCACAAATAATATATTTCTATTACCGCAATAACAACAAATAAAAAATATTAAGGGGTTCCCCATACACTAAACATTATTCATATATTTGTATGAAAAACAAAGTTATTTTTTGCTGCCGAAAAATGTTTGTATTTTGACTAGTTGTATGATATGTTCATTTTTCAAGGATAATGGTACGGAACCCTTCGTGCGCGAGTCCAATTCGCTCTTGGCCGGTCTTTTAAATTGCACTTTTGCAATGACGGATATCTTATGTTTATAGATTTCTTGGATAGGTGATTCGTTGTGTACATTTTTTAATGAGTTCTGTTATTGCTGCTGATCAATGTCTTTGCTATCCTTTTTTAGGGTTCCCTACCCGAAGGGTAAAACGGGACCCTATTACTAAGACTTCGTTGTCTGTCTGTCTGTCTTTCTGTCTGTCTTTCTGTCTGTCTGTCTGTCTGTCTCCACGCTGTATCTCACTAATCGTGATAGCTAGAAAGCTGAAATTTTCACAAATGATGTATTTCCGTTGCCGCTATAACAACAAATACTAAAAATGAAAAAAAATATTATGGAGGATGGGGTACGGAACCCTTCATGTGCGAGTCCAACTCGCACTTGGCCGGTTTTTTATTGTTGCATTTAAATAAATAAACACCTGACTGATTGAACAACGCACAACCAAAGCTGGATCTAGCATTACCTTTTACACAAACGTTATAATGATAATAACGTTAAAATGACATCAAAAATATTTTCTTCGAAGAAATAAAGTAAAATGATTGTTTTTCAAGTACTTATTCGCAATAAAAAAATAACTATTAATTTATCGTTACAAGTAACGTAACTCAAAAAACTGTTTATCGTGTGACAAGTTTCATTGCTTCACAAAAACGGTTATTGTTGTCACGTCAGCAGTTTTTTAGTACAATGTTGTAAATCAAACGTTTCTAAGTGATTTATTTCGACATTTTAAATGATATGTGTCATTCTATTGTCAGCATTCCAATTAATTGAAAGAAGAAACATGGAGTATAGATGTGTCAGAGATTCAATTCTACATTGCTACACTATACATTTAATTTGATTGTTATTTGGTGGATGCTACATATTTTCTTTTTCATGCTCTTTGTCAGTTTTGCTCAAATAAATGTATTTATTCGATACGAGCTTTTGTTGTTGTATTACAAGAATGGCTTTTATAATCGTGAAAATCTATACTAATATTATAAAGAGGTAAAATTGTTTGTAAATTTGTAATCTCTGGAAGTAATGAACCAATTTTAAAAATTCTTTCACCATTCGAAAGCTATATCATCCACGAGTGACATAGGCTATATTTTATCCAGGTACGGGCAGTATTTCCCACGGGACGCGAGTGAAACCGCGGGAAAACGGCTTGTATAATATAATATTTGTTTTCTGAGCAAAGAATGAAGGAACGAATTTTCAGGACCTTATATCTAAGTTTATCTTTCATTCAACAACTTGAAGCTCAATTTTGTAACAAAGATAGCACTCTGTATGCTATATACTCAGTGACTGCTATGATTTATCAATGTATGCGAACTATCGTCGACCACTTTCTTTTGTTTTCAAAGCAGGTGTGATTGTATTGTATTGTAGACTTGCGATAATGAAACACTTGTACGTACAATAGCGTAGAAAAATGTGCGTATTAATATGGTATGGATGCCTTTGTTTATTAACGTCTACAACTACTGATGATGATGATGGCGTCCTGGCCGATTGCCGGCCACGGCGGCTGTTCTCATATAAGGGGATCAGCCAGCTGCGCAGGACATATTATAGTGCACAAGCATTTGCGCTGACACAGGTGCACTCCCTATTCCCTCACTCTCATAACCCGATGGGACGGCAATCCGACACGACCGGAGAGAGATCAGGCGCAGGACCGACATTAACGTGCTCTCCGATGCACGGGTGAATCAATCACCAACTTCCAACTCCGGGCTGCTTTGTGAAAGTTTCGAAAACCCACAAAGCGATGTCGGCTCGTCCCGGGAATCGAACCCGAGACCTCGTGATCAGCAGTCGGCTATGCGACCACTAGACTAACGAGGCAGTTATACTACTACTACTACTAGTATAGCTATCAAAATAAATAAGCAACAGTCGCACGAGTCAGATCATAAATGGTAAGGTTAAGCAACTCTTGGCGCGGTCGATCTGTGGATGGGTGAATTGAACATCTTTTTTTATCGATGGGAAATCATCAGATGACCCGCTGTGGGTGAACGCGTGAGGGAGTGTCAGACTTTTACTGACTAAAACCCACCGTGTTCCTTCGGGAGCCCTTTGTGTATAAGGCGCGGTAAATCTGTCTAACAATTCCGCAGATGAGTAACCATTTGTATCTTCCTCCGTGTTTCGGAAAGCAGTGAAAGCCAGCGCGTCTGACAACCACTCATTTTGAGAGGTATCGAGGGTTCAGGTAACTGGGTTGAGGAGGTCCGATAGGCAGTCCATGTAATTCTGGTATTCAGCTCCACAGAACAGATAAAGGAGATGTTCTGTGTTCAGCTCTAAGCTGATAGACTGGAAGCCGAACCAAATATAGTTGGGAAAAGGCTAGGCCTGTGTAATATTTTTTTGAAATATTACGAAAGCGAAATATATCGCCATTCTTCGGAATGGCCATGTAAATGCCAAAATAGCCAGACCCTTAAAAAAACACTTCTGTCGTAAGACCAATACGAATTGTAAAATGCCTTAACAAGACTTTAATAATGTTTTGATTAAATTCCGATGAAGCTACGTGTGTAAGTCAGCAGGTGTACACTGTACAGGTCAAAGGTTGAGACCGAACAAGTTTGGTCACACGGAGTGCCTTTATGAAGAGTTGTAGTTGGTTTCGAAATAAAGTTTTGCTTGTATCTATACTAATATTATAAAGCTGAAGAGTTTGTTTGTTTGTTTGAACGCGCTAATCTCAGGAACTACTGGTCCGATTTGCAAAATTCTTTCAGTGTTAGATAGCCCATTTATCGAGGAAGGCTATAGGCTACTTTTTATCCGGGTGCGCGCAGAAGTTCCCACGGGAAAGCGGGTGAACCCGCTGGCAGAAGCTAGTCTTTAATATGTTGACTATACGTCATCTTTTACTGTTAGAAGTAGAGATTTGAGGAAACAGGGAAAGAAAAAAGAAATTGCATGACAATTTGTATCTACAGACGCCAGCACCGCAATCTGTCAAATTTCTTCAATTTTTCATCGTTATCACAATAGTGGGAGGTTAATGTTCGATTGGTAAAATTTTACAGATTAGGGTAGGTTGGCTGGCGTCTGTATCTAAAAGGCCAATAAATTAGCGCCGTTTCTTACACATACATATTTTTGATTAAAAGCTTGGTTTATGTATTGTGAAATAAAATAGCAAAACGGTTTTCTACGCATGCATTAAGAGTCCTTCAACACCCTTTATTTCAAACCAACAAACCATTACATACCATTACCCAAACGTTCAGAATGAAGTAAAACGTTCAATTTTCGAAATGGTTCTTAATTCAAAATCGCTTTATTCGATTTAGTTCGTGCGTGAGGCGAAGTATCCCACGTTTAACCATAAGGAAATACTGGCCGGTTCGTTGCGTTTCGATTTACGTAACGCTGTAAGTGTTACGTAGTGAGAAACGTTTTGACGTCGAATGGGTTTAGGGTGCTTGGTGACATAGTTTATGGGTGGCCTTCGATTTAATTGATATAATGGAAACTATATAAGGTATCATAGGCAATTAACGCCCACTTAATTTCAAATCAATATATTATTGAATAAAATGATTAAATTAAAAAACTGTTTAGAAAAATAGTTTTATTGACAAAAAAATAATACAAAAAACTAACACATATGTGCTATCAGTCATATAAGATTATGAAAACAAAGACTTTCTGAATAGCCTGTCATGGGCGTTACTGAACATACAGTTTTTAGTAACGCCCATATATTTATTTACGTAATATCTTAATAATCACATATATTTCGACTTAGAGCCGTACAAAACTTAAAAGTATATTATATTATCTTTTTTTAGATACCATTATAATTATCATTACAGGAACTACAAATAATAAAATATTATAATTTTATAACACTTTCAACACATCTCGTAATTTCTACTTAATCAACTTTAACAAAAATATTTCACTTGTAACATGTTCTATAACAATAGAAGATCAATTTAAAACGATTTTTAATAAAAAAATAGATTATTATTAAAATGCGTATTGGGCGCTATTCACCGTAGGTGGCTAATGCCGCCCCAAAACAGTAGGTACGTCAATTAACGCCCTGAAATTAAGTAAATTAATATTATAGCTTAAACATAAATGAGATCAGTAATCAACTTATTATTGTTATTATTAAGTATATATCCTACGGACTTTTCAAATCAGTCTTACAATCCTTTGGAATTTTAATACTTTTTCTATTTATTCGCAATTTGAACAAATGAAGTCTTTGTCACGTTTTGTGAGGCCAACACACTCCTCATGGTACCACTTCTTGCAAAATTTACATTGTCTCATGTCCAATTTTATGTTTTCATGACATGCATTGCAGTACCAAAGTTCTTCTATATCGTCCTTTTTTTCATTTATTGTCTTTTTATTGCCTTGTTCATTAACAATGTTCTTAACATGTTTTGGAAATTTATTTTTTGTTTTAATTGCTTTGTTTTTTAGTTTCGTCTTATCTTTCTTCTTTTTCTCATTTTCTTTGGTATTGGCATTTTTTGTTTCTTTTTTATCTTCTTCTTTTTTGTCAAAGAGATCTTTTGTGACACGTTGACCCTTATAATTTATAGCTTTCTTTCGTGGACGGTTTATTTTCGATAAAGCGTAATTAGGAGTCGGCAAAAAGTCTTCAAATTCTGTTTTTTTTTTTAAATTTGATAATGGAACATCTTCATCTGATAAACATGACTTATCATCATCAGAGTTGGCTTTTTGGATTATGTTTTCTTGTGCAAGATTGAATATTTGCTTTTTAGGTGTAGTTATTTCTTTATTTATGATAGATAAAATTTCATTTTCTTCATCTGATGAAAAACCATAGATGTTTTCAATTGAATATTTTACCTTATCATGTGATGGCAAGAACATTAAACTGTCTATGTCAGACGAGTCAGAGCTGTATGTTCGGCGTATAGGTCTTTGCACGCCTGAACAACTGGGAACTGCCATATCAATGTTATTACTTGTAGAGCTTTCTTCGTTTGCAGGTGCTTCAAGTAACTTAGAGAGACTCTCAGGAATTATGGAAGGTGAAACACATAAGTTACGGAACGAATCATGCGGCGTAGGGTTTTCAAATTCATTTTCAGAAACATCAGTAGATGAGCTGTAATCAACAATACGAGATATGTTTTGAGCCGTTAATGGTGTTGGTTCATGTAAAAAATTATGAACATTGTCACACTGTTCATTACGTGGCATCATAGTTAGGTTGTCGTCAGTATCATTACTAAATTCATCAGGAGTCAAGTCCCGTATGTTTGATGTGTTTACATCAAGATTATGCTGATTTTCGTCAGAGTCAGTGTCAACATTAGCATCAGATTTAGCATTCTGCACTGGTTGGTTTTGATTTTGAGGATATGGAATTTCAGATAAAACTGACGGAGCAAATGCTTCTTCTGGTATTGCTTCAGGGTTATAGGGATATAAGCCTGTTGCTTTGAATCCGTTCACTATGTTAGAGTGTGTCATACATTTGGGCCACACTTGCGAAAATATTTTATTGAAATCAGCTTTATTCAATGTCCTAACAGCGCTTACTGACATGTAATTCAAGACAGCTTCATCCCAGTGATGCTCAAAGGATTTATTTACCGATTTGTCTAACGGTTGCAGCTCGTGCGTAGTATTGGAAGGAAGGCAGTACAAAACTATATCATTCTTTTCAGCTTCATCTAACGCCTCAACTGATAGATGGCACTTTGCACCATCAAAAATTAATAAACATTTATCAACGACTTTATATCTTGCCAGGTGCTGAATAAATTCTACAAATAAGTCTGAAGTCATGCTTCCCTTCGGTGCCATTCTAACTAACGTTCCAGCAGGTAGATTTTCTGTTAGGTCTGGCCTTTGTCTTTGGCCTTTAAAAAGAATCATAGCTGGAATCGTTGTACCTATGGCATTTACACACATCGCAATGGTGACATTCTCAGCATGTTCCGGGGCAATGAGATGAACCCTTCTGCTGCCTTTTTCAGCCAAAACTGTATGCTGTTTATGCACAGTTATTCGACATCCCTTTTCATCCATATTATATAATCTCTCTGGATGTCGCAGTATGTCTAACTCATCATATAATTTGCGGATACTCTGAAAATGTTGTTGAACAATAGGTTTATTCAACTTTTGTGCACGAGCTGGGTTCATTATTTGCGGTTTTCGTTTACTAATGGATGGATTTCTTTTTAAAAAGTATCTTAACCAATCTACGCCGGCAATCCTTTTGGATTTATTGAAATTATTTTTTATGTCATATCTTTCGCAAAATAAGAAAGCTTGTTTTCTTATGAATTTAGGCGTTAATGGAATCCCAATACTAGCAAATCTTTTTATCCGCGATGCTAAATCTTTTTCTTGTGTATTCGTTAAAATAGGTTTTCTCCCCAAACGTTTGATTTCTTGACCTGTTTTTAAATGATCTCTTAAAGTTCTTCGCGGAATATTATACCTTGCCGCTGCTAATCGCTGAGTCAAATGACCTCTTTGCACAGCTTTAATGGCAGCTTTCATAGTGTCTTCAGACCATGACTCCCCTCTTCTTTTACGTGTGGAATGAGATGGATTCATTTCCCGGATCTGTTAAAAGCAAATCATTATGAAATGAAACACAGATTTTCGCCTTGTGTAAATACGGGCGTATTTACACAAGACTTAGGATAATAGCGCCCATACAGGCTATTGACGCCCAAACCTCACGTCACGGGGCGTTATTACCCGAATAGCACCTTGTACCTAGTTCTCATATTTTCACACATAATTACAAACAAATCAATCAAATTGTCAATGAAATATGAATAAAGATATCTAAATAGAACGCTTATTACAAAATTAGATATGTAAATTACAGAAAACAAACTAAAACTTACGGATTTGTCGGAGTATTTTTTATAAGAACAGCGTGCACTGCCGGCGTCCTTCAGGTGCGGTTCACAACTGAGCGACCGATGGCGTGAGCAGCGCCGCGTCGCGTCCGCGCATTCCTATTGGTTTATTCTGTGTGTGCGTGAAGTGTAACGTAACTCGTGCGGCATTATCTCCGATTTTTAGCATTCGGGCGTTTTTACACACTGGGCGTTAAATGCCATACCTACCTTATAATATTAATACTAATATTATATTATTACTTTTTGGATGATTTTCGTTTATCAAGACTTGGTTAACGATAGGTCAGCAACTAACTTTTAAATAATTATTGTGAATTGCTATCTCACAATACAATACGTACACGTAATAACAGCTGGCATGTTATATTTAAATGATGTCTTGATATTAACCTTATCTCATTGATGGTTCCAGGTGGAGTCAGGTCGCGAAGAACTGAAGAAGGAGCGAGAGATCATGCAGCTGGTGGCAGGGCTACAGCTGGGCGAGGAGGAGCGGCGCGAGTTGCCGCACGTCATGCGACAGAGACACGCGCCCAGGTGAGAGATATGTGTTGTACTGAGGGAAGCGGCTAGGCAGGTGGTGAGCTGTGTGAGGTAGGAGCTGAAGGAGCGAGAGATCATGCAGATAGGGGAGTAATGAATGATGATTAGTGCAATGGGACAAATGTACGTTAGAAGAACAATTTTAGAATTATTTTCTGTCTACTCTATAGAAACACTTAGGACCCCTTCCTATATGATGTGATGTCGCGATTTCACTCGCTATCCGGGTATTAAATACTTACATAAATCATGAAAACTGCCTCGTTGGTCTAATGGTCGCATAGCGCGATTGCCGTGCCACGGGTCTTGGGTTAGATTCCCGGGCCAGGCCGAAATCGCATTGTGGGTTTTAGAAGCTTTCACAAAAGCAGCCTGGAGTTTGGAAGTTGGCGGTGTTACACCCCCGTGCCTGGGAGGGCACGTAAAGCCGTCATCTTCGATTGTTACTCAGTAGCAGTCGTAGTTACAATTCCACATCAGAGGTCGTCAGGCGGATTTGAGAAAACTCTGACACTAGGGCTTGTCAGGTGATTAAACCTGCAGCTCACTCTTTAAGAAGAATAAATCATGAACGTTACATACTTATAACCTGTCTTTCTCTTAGTAAAATATTTTTCACCTACAACTAAGATTTATGCAAATGTGTATAGCAAATTCAAGGTGGGGTTATGGTTTTTTTAAAACAGGTTTCTATTATGATCTTGGCTTTTAAATATTAATAAATATTTGGCCATGATTAAATATTTAATTATATTTCAAGGTGAGGGTAATGAGTGGGTAATTTCAAAACAAACTAGTTTCTGAGAGGCCTAAAGGCATCATACAATGAGGGTTTTCTAAAATGGTCTTCATCAGATGGCAGCACTGTAGCGTCAGGTCCAAACACAAATCAAAATACATAGACGACTTGTATTTTTCGATCGCTTTTTGATGTAAATACATTCTTAGAACGTTTGAAAAATAATATTTTTCCCTTTACTTTAATTTTATAGTAGTTAGACTAATCAAATTGCGGTAATAACCTTTCAAAAAAGTTTTCCTTGTAGCAATGAGTAATGTACCTCTTTTTTTTAGCTGAATCTTCAGTTTGGCATTAATTAACCTTAATAAAATCAATAACACTACTAAATACGTAAAATTTTACAAAAAAATCATTCGATCAGTTGGAATCTGTACTATCTGACAGCTGTTTGGACCTGACGCACATGAAGCGCTCTCTGGTGGCAAAAAAAGTTTTGAAAACCCTCATTGGCTTCTAGACATATTTACTGTTGATAATACCGTCTCATGCGCATTTACCAATCATTACAATATAATAAATGCTAAAGTAACTGTGTGTTACTGAGGTAAGAAAGCTATAGGCTACTTTCTATTTGCGATGATGGGACTAGCCTTCCCAGAACTCAAGTGAAACCACGGGTGGACCTTAGTGAAAAAAAAATAATTTGAGCAAAATCTAATAAACCATCAAAATGGTTAATTAAAAAGGCACATATCACTTGAAATGGTACTTTATTTAATAGTTCCTAATGTTTTCTTTTTCAATTTCAGATAACACAACGCCACAACTGAAAGGGCGCCACCTGTCGGCTGATGACGAAAGCAGCGCGCCATCGGAGCCAACACATTTTACCTCGATCACGAAATAAACGAACACAACCAAATAACTTGTGCACTCAAATGACAATCATCAACGTGAAACGGAACGTAACGTAAAGTTGGAAAAAATAACGTTCTTTTTTCAAACTTGCGTTATGTTTTTGGAATCACTAGTTCTGTGAAATGACATTTGGGTGAACGATGACCACTGCATTATTTTGTAATTTTCGAAAACGCTGGTCGACTGTTATCAATCTTTGTATTGTAAACAAAATCAGCAATGGATATCAAAATGTCATTTGTTAAACAACATTGTGTATGTACCAAGCCGTAAAACAAAATATAATAACCCAATTTCAAAATACGAACGCGGCATAACGATCGTAGAATCGAATCGAGGTTCTACTTAATCGATTTGTCACGAACGTTCTCGGGTTATTTCCGATTATCGATTAATTACTTTAGAAATCAGTACCTACGCTAAACAGGGTACCTAAGAAACTGTAATTTAATTATTTCTAGTAATTAAATATCGATTTTTATCCACGGATGTTCAAGGATCATTAAAATGATGATTGCATCAGAAAACGCCCGTTCGAAGCCGTGAAAGGGTCTGAGTTTATTGAATAAGTAAAACTTAAAACGTTATGTTGTTAATATCATTTGTATATTTCATTTTAATACGTTTAGCGGTTAAAAACACGTTTTGTAATATATTATTTTGATTCCATGTCGCGTAATAAGTACCTAATTTAAAAATCGTTATGTCATCCGCCATATTGCTTTTTATCTGTCAAATTGTCGATTATTGATATCTGAGTAGTATTTAGCTTTATTGGTTTGTTTTTCTATTTATAGCCAGCCATTCTACATTATTATTTTGTCCGCGCTTAGAAATCGTCACGAATTCGTGACTTCCAAAGCGATAATCGACATTGAGCGAGTAAGAATATGAGTATCATCAATGTAGACTATGATATTTGCATAAACAATAAAAACAGTTTAGAAATAAGTTTAAAACATTCATAAATCCTCACCTATTTTTTTCTATTCCTCACATATTCTTTATTTTATCAAAAAACTCATCCGCATCGCTGTCAGCGGGGATCGTGTCCAAAAGGCTGGCTGCATTGCCACGCTGGATGGCAATGCAAATTCCTTGACCGAAGTATAGACCAGCCTGGGTCACGAGTAGACTCCACTAAACGCTCGCAAATGTCTCGGAAAAGTCTGTAGGTACGAAACTTTATGGTTTAAATAAATCGGTATGGTTGGTACGGTCAAATGACGTAAACATGTTCTTTTAACTGGAGAACCAAATAATATATTATTAGACGTGTTTTTGACATAATTATATGCTAGTAGATAAGCACTATATAGTCATTTATATACCTATTTAATTGTGCCTTAATATCAGAGAGAAATGGTTAAGTTAGTGTGTATCCGAAGTAAGAGAAATAAGTCAATGTTTTATTATTGTTCATTTTATGCTGTTCAATTGTTTAAATTCGGAAATTTTACATTCCAAACGCACATTCCATATTTAAAGTTAACACTGTATAATGTCTAATTTCCATGCAAGAGTCTAATGGCCAGTTACACAAGTTACAGATAAAGTCCTAAATCTGACAGACAGTGCTATAGAAATGTTTTATTTCTGATTATTTTTCTATTACAGGATCTGTCAGATAGTTATCTAAAACCTATGAAACTGGCTGTAAATGTATTTTTTATACAGTTTGCTAAGTAAATTACCTTGTTTCCGTTGTCATGGAAACCGTTATCACTTTGAAATGTGTCTGAAAAGGCACTGAATGTACCTAAAACAAGAGTTTGATAGAACGTGTGTACAAAACTTATATGTTAGTCAAGTAGAAGGGAATATAATAAGCTGGTTTATGTAGAGATTAGGTAGCGTGAAAATAATAGTTGGGGTCGATAAATTATCCTAAAAATGAACGATTTAATTAATTATGAATTTTCGCAAAATGTTATTCGATGCAAGCATTTGTTATAACTTAAAATAGCAAGGAACGAATTATTTAATATTATTCACTATACTTATAATAATTTTGTCACTGAACATAGTAAAATCGTGTGAAATGCTTGTGAATGTGTGAAAATTTGGTTCAGCGCCATCTATCGGATGACGTCGAGCTATCAGAGCTAACATCAAGCATTTACGAAGTATGTCATGCAGTTATTAACTGGTTACTATGTAAGACTTAAAAAAAAGATATAATATTTAAATAATTATGTAAATAGTAATAAAATCATATTTCGCAAGAAAATATAATAATAAATATAATTTTGTCATCATCAAATATTTTAGGCTATGAGTGCCATTAAAGTTTATCATTCCTAGTTTATTTTTTAATAATTAATTAATAAGATGGGCTTGCCTGTCATTGGGGGTTTATTTAGGGCTTCTTTGTCACAACTTATCCAAGCTTTTTACTGAATAAAACGCTTATAAGGCATCAGTTACAAGCTTGGTCTTTTTATCCTGTGACCATGGAGTTTTTATATAAAGAGGAGAATATACGTAATAGTCTTTGTAATTAAAAAGAATATTTTATTAAAAATCTCAATGCAAAAAATATTAAAATTGTACAATACTCCTGTAGATACACCTAAATTTATTCTTTTTATTAATTATGTTATTGTATGGTGATTTTTTTTCAACGAACAGACAACGATGTATTCAATTATTATTGTAGTTATTCAATTAAATGTAGCATGTAACATATATGAATTGTATTTTCATTTTTCTCTTTTTGATTTCTGTGGCTTCTATTATTGGCACGGCAAGTCTGTGTTCGCGCACAATGGTTGCAGTTTCATGACACGAAACAGCAACAAATTATGAAATTTTGAATGTGTGTACAGATGACAGCAGATCAAGTTACCACAATCTGTCAAATTTCTGCGATAGATTTTCAACCTGTTTATATTCGATTGGTAAAATTTGACAGATTCGTATGTTGACCTGCTGTCTGTACATACGTGATTTTAAGTAATTTGTTACTCTTTGCTAGCTGGTACACCAAAAGAAGCATTAACATTTTTGTGCGTCACGGTGCAGCACAGTTCCATACACCGATGGAGTCACAAGCGTACGCCCGAATTCACTATGAATTCACTCGTTGAAAATGTTGAACAAAATCGCATCTGCGGTGCAACAGATGACAATAATTCTTGGTCAGAGAATGAATATCTTTATCAAAATTTACCATACAGCGCTATATTCATTTCATGTTTTATGAACTTGAAAAGATCTCTTTTCGAAGAATATTTCGATGCATATTCGCAGATGATCCATAATACAAACAGAGCCCTCTTAATTTATACCAATATTATAAAGCTGAAGAGTTTGTTTGTTTGGTTGAACGCGCTAATCTCAGGAACTGCTGGTCCGATTTGAAAAATTATTTCAGTGTTAGATTAGCCTAACATAGCATATAAGTATTTTCTGTTACTAACTAACAACCTATGGACTACTATGGGGTCTGAAATAAAGATTTTTTTAAAATTTTATTTATCGAGGAAGGCTATAGGCTACTTTTTATCCGGGCGTGCGGAGTAGTTCCATCGGGACGCGGGTGAAACCGCTGGCGGAAGCTAGTTTTAGGATGAAACAGCGCTTTTCTTGCTAAGGTGTGGTAGCGCCATCTATGGACGAAACATAGACTTATCATCACTAAGAAAAACAACAGAAGGCTGTTACGATCTTCGTAAACTATGTTGCATTTGTGTTCATAGATGGCGTGATGAAGTTAATGTTAGGTAAAGTGGTTATAAGCGCGAATGTAAATTATTGGGTTCGTGTTTGCTATACCATCTTTGAAAGATTTTAGGAATTTCAGCTAGGAGTCAGATATTTGGAGATGGCACCATGCTAACGTATTTTTTAGCTTAGGTTGCGACTGTTAGTCTAGTTTTAAGATATGCGTTTGTAACTAATTACATCTACTGCTGTTACAAAAAAAAATTCTAAGGGCGTTGATGTCACCAATCGTGTCGGTTGATTTCTGAAACACAATTAAAGGCAGTGCAACCTGAGCACCAATACCCGATTATGCATGTGCCCCATTAGTTAGGCCCCTAAAATTAGTTAACTCCTTACTAAAGAGCGAAAAAGAAATGACAGTTTGGTAGTGTGGAGGTATGTGAGCAGAGAGTAAAGCTCACACACCGAGTGGTAACGGGAGGAGAGGGAGGATCCTCCGACCGGACGGGTGTTTTGTCCGGTGGGCTACTGCCCGACAGTTGTTGTCGGGGTGTTCTATATACGTTCAAGTTGCGCGCGAACACTGCTTGCGCGATGCAGGATGGTGCGTCTTCCGATGTGTATGTAGCGGTGTAGGTAGTGGTACCGCTACAGTAGCATAGAACTTATTATAGAACAACCTTTTGAATAGATTACTAAATAGCCTTTGGAAAGAACTAGTATAGGCAAAAATGGGTCCCAAAGGATCAATCTGGCACTGGCAAGTACAGACGACAGCACATCAAGTTACCACACATTTTTTTAATCGATTTTCAACCTTACCACAGTAGTGTTCATATACGATGACCTGCTGTCGTCTATACATTTCAGCTGCATCATAATCTGTAAGTTTCGCGCAATCAAGTAAAAAGTAAACACGTGTAAGTATGTACATACTTCTATAATTTTTACATAACCCTTCCGCAGTTGTAATAAGGTAAAAACATAAGACATTTTACATCATGAATTGNATACTCCTGTAGATACACCTAAATTTATTCTTTTTATTAATTATGTTATTGTATGGTGATTTTTTTTCAACGAACAGACAACGATGTATTCAATTATTATTGTAGTTATTCAATTAAATGTAGCATGTAACATATATGAATTGTATTTTCATTTTTCTCTTTTTGATTTCTGTGGCTTCTATTATTGGCACGGCAAGTCTGTGTTCGCGCACAATGGTTGCAGTTTCATGACACGAAACAGCAACAAATTATGAAATTTTGAATGTGTGTACAGATGACAGCAGATCAAGTTACCACAATCTGTCAAATTTCTGCGATAGATTTTCAACCTGTTTATATTCGATTGGTAAAATTTGACAGATTCGTATGTTGACCTGCTGTCTGTACATACGTGATTTTAAGTAATTTGTTACTCTTTGCTAGCTGGTACACCAAAAGAAGCATTAACATTTTTGTGCGTCACGGTGCAGCACAGTTCCATACACCGATGGAGTCACAAGCGTACGCCCGAATTCACTATGAATTCACTCGTTGAAAATGTTGAACAAAATCGCATCTGCGGTGCAACAGATGACAATAATTCTTGGTCAGAGAATGAATATCTTTATCAAAATTTACCATACAGCGCTATATTCATTTCATGTTTTATGAACTTGAAAAGATCTCTTTTCGAAGAATATTTCGATGCATATTCGCAGATGATCCATAATACAAACAGAGCCCTCTTAATTTATACCAATATTATAAAGCTGAAGAGTTTGTTTGTTTGGTTGAACGCGCTAATCTCAGGAACTGCTGGTCCGATTTGAAAAATTATTTCAGTGTTAGATTAGCCTAACATAGCATATAAGTATTTTCTGTTACTAACTAACAACCTATGGACTACTATGGGGTCTGAAATAAAGATTTTTTTAAAATTTTATTTATCGAGGAAGGCTATAGGCTACTTTTTATCCGGGCGTGCGGAGTAGTTCCATCGGGACGCGGGTGAAACCGCTGGCGGAAGCTAGTTTTAGGATGAAACAGCGCTTTTCTTGCTAAGGTGTGGTAGCGCCATCTATGGACGAAACATAGACTTATCATCACTAAGAAAAACAACAGAAGGCTGTTACGATCTTCGTAAACTATGTTGCATTTGTGTTCATAGATGGCGTGATGAAGTTAATGTTAGGTAAAGTGGTTATAAGCGCGAATGTAAATTATTGGGTTCGTGTTTGCTATACCATCTTTGAAAGATTTTAGGAATTTCAGCTAGGAGTCAGATATTTGGAGATGGCACCATGCTAACGTATTTTTTAGCTTAGGTTGCGACTGTTAGTCTAGTTTTAAGATATGCGTTTGTAACTAATTACATCTACTGCTGTTACAAAAAAAAATTCTAAGGGCGTTGATGTCACCAATCGTGTCGGTTGATTTCTGAAACACAATTAAAGGCAGTGCAACCTGAGCACCAATACCCGATTATGCATGTGCCCCATTAGTTAGGCCCCTAAAATTAGTTAACTCCTTACTAAAGAGCGAAAAAGAAATGACAGTTTGGTAGTGTGGAGGTATGTGAGCAGAGAGTAAAGCTCACACACCGAGTGGTAACGGGAGGAGAGGGAGGATCCTCCGACCGGACGGGTGTTTTGTCCGGTGGGCTACTGCCCGACAGTTGTTGTCGGGGTGTTCTATATACGTTCAAGTTGCGCGCGAACACTGCTTGCGCGATGCAGGATGGTGCGTCTTCCGATGTGTATGTAGCGGTGTAGGTAGTGGTACCGCTACAGTAGCATAGAACTTATTATAGAACAACCTTTTGAATAGATTACTAAATAGCCTTTGGAAAGAACTAGTATAGGCAAAAATGGGTCCCAAAGGATCAATCTGGCACTGGCAAGTACAGACGACAGCACATCAAGTTACCACACATTTTTTTAATCGATTTTCAACCTTACCACAGTAGTGTTCATATACGATGACCTGCTGTCGTCTATACATTTCAGCTGCATCATAATCTGTAAGTTTCGCGCAATCAAGTAAAAAGTAAACACGTGTAAGTATGTACATACTTCTATAATTTTTACATAACCCTTCCGCAGTTGTAATAAGGTAAAAACATAAGACATTTTACATCATGAATTGCATTATGTGGCTCTTAGCCTACTTTCCTTTGGTTGTTCTTCTAAATATTTGACGGCAGTTAACATGACCTAATGGGTAGTGTTAATTGGTAGTTAACTGTGTAATCTTTGACAATTAGTTGTTGTTATTGTGACGGAATTTAATTACAGTATCTGTTTTTTATTTAATAAGCTAATATGGAGTTTCTTGCCGTTTCTTCTCCATGAGACCAACTCCTTGGAACCGTGCAACTAACAAGACTTTTCATAAGAACCTGTACCTACTAAGTCTAATTGAATTAAAAAAAATGACTTTAAGCAATCTTTGTTATTCATCCGCGCTCTGAGCAAATGCAGTCAAAGAACTGTCTCCAAAGATTTTATACCAAATCTCACTACGAAGGTTCAAATAGAAAACATTGATAACTTAACTGTTTCGTAGATTTTAGAAACTTTCACAAAGAAGCCTACAGTCTGGAAGATGGCGGTGTTACACCCCTGTGCCTGTGAGGGCACGTAAAGCCGGCGTCCCCGAATGCTACTCAGTAGCAGTTGTTGTTATAATTCCACAGGTCAGAGGCCGTCAGGCGGATTTAAGAAAACTCTGACACTAAGGCTTGTTAGGTGATTAAACCTGCAGCTCAGTCGATAAGAAGATGAAATTATATTAACTATGAAACGTATTAGAATCTATAGCTTTACAAAATATCTGTTACTAGCGCCATTTTCAGTCATAAAACCCGCGGAAATATCCATAAAATAATTATTTTACACACTACAAATCATACCAATCGCTGCACCAATCAATCAATTACAATAATCAATCACAAACACCCAATGATTCCTCATTGAATTGATTGATTGAATTGCTTACACATTAAAATGAAGTTATAGCCATTGGCTTGGTCGTAATTATACCGTTCTTGTTTGCGGAGTGGAGCTAATATGTGCTATATGTAATTAATAACTGTTCTTGTGCGTGTATGAGTGATCAAAGATTAATAAACACAGATGTGATATTGTTTTTTTTTGGTGTTCGTATTATGCCTACTTTTTTAATCCCTGGTTAAATAAGAGGGGTGTTGTGTAAGTATAAGTTGGATAGTTATGTGTCTGTCCTGAAGTTTGTGACACGCTTGAACTCATTCGGTTGTATACTTATATTATAAATACGAAAAGTGTATTGCTTGAACGCTTTAATCTCGGAAACTACAGATGCGATTCGAAAAACTATTTTAGTGGAAGATTCCTTTTTATGCGGGTCCACGGGACATGAAACTGCTGGCAGAATCTAGTGGAAATATTAACCTAGAGCTTTTTCTAAACCGAATTCCTAACTCCACGCCATGACTACAAAATCAAACTCAACGCATCCACGCGCCCAACATTCACTAGGCACAATCACCGTCCTACCACGTCGCATCTACATCAACATAATCACCACGCTCCACGGTGCGCGGGTACAACGGATATTTGCGGTGATAGCGGTGCGCTTTCTGACCGCCAGTCGCCGTCAGACTGTGTCTTACACTCAGATGTATGTAGTGTGGTAGGCATTTGTTTTAGCTAGGGGCTATAGCGATTATTCCCAGTAGTCTCCTCTAGCCCTGTCCCCCGGAGTAACTACTGGGAATTGTCTTCCCAGTTGTCACCGGGGTGACAATTTGTGCCAACTGTTCCTTTTGAAAGCTAACTAGAGCCATAGCTTAGCTATAGCTTGTGCATTATTTTATAGATACTTCCATCTTTTATTTGAATTATTAATTTAAATACGACTAGTTTTGATCTAACGATTCTTGCCAAGTTACGTGCCGGGAACTATACTTCGAGAAGCATATGCTTAGTTGGTTGTTTAAATGAGGATAGAGCTTAGAATTAATTGATAATTAATAGATGTCGTTGTAGAGCAAACTGTTTTTCACATACGCAGACACCAATATTTCTATATATTTGTATTCTCACTACCTAATATTTGCCTCACTTTGGCAAATATTCTAATCAAGCTGAAGAGTCTATTTGCGCTAATCTCAGGAACTACTAGTCCGATTTGAAAAATGATTTCAGTATTCTTAGTGTGCGGAGTGGTTCCTACGGGACGCGGGTGAAACTGCTGGCAGAAGCTAGTCGTTACACGGCGGCTTTTTATATCAGCACGCAAAACTGAAAGAAAAATCATGAAAATCATCCTCTATGTTGTTTGTTGAAAGATGGCCTGAATCCAAGTTTGTCGACAGTTAGCGGGACGAACGTTTGCTAATTTTTTTTTCCCTAAAACTACTGAACAAATAAGGGTAATACGTTCCATCGCATTGACAGTATCTTATGCATACTGCACATAGTAAATTTGCTGAAATTGCAGTGAAAAGTTAAAATATAATTATGCAAATAATTGCAACCCTACAATTTAATTATATGGGGCCAATACACCACGGGCTATTTCTCTTAGCGACGGGGCGTTATCTTCCATCAAACTGTTATGAGATGAAATGATAAGATTTCTAACCGTGCACCGGTGTTTGCCGTCATAAATGTCTTGTGGACTTGAATTATACATGCAGTGATATCTAGACGTTTAGTTTACTGTAAATATAATGGCTAGATAATTAAATCTACACCAATTTATAAAGCTTAATACATTGTTTGTTTGAACTAGCTAATTCTTTTATCTGGGTGTGGGAAGTAGGTCTCATGGGACGTAGGTGAAACGCAAGTGACGCAGGAATTATATACTAATATAATTAAGAGGAAACTATGTTTTGTTTTTCTTTTGTTGTTCCCTTACCTAAAGTCTCCTAAATTACTGAACGGATTTTAAAAAAAAATCACTGCTGGGCACCCAGATGACACGCTTACGCCATATTTTATTCTAGTATGGGTAGCAGTGTCCACGGGACGCGAGAAATCGCTGGAAATAGCTAGTATCTTGTAAAGATATAATGCTTTGACAAGACATTGTATGCAGCTGAGTTCAGCTTTATATGGAGCGGCTGCCTATTTTATCTCAAATTAGTTCTGATCATCCCATTCGCGAGGGCAATCCGATTATCATAATACAGGGTAAGGTTGGCTTTAAAACTTTTCTGGATGATTGCCAAAGATGTTCCAATGACTGAGACGAATATTTTTGCTTTGAAAGATGAATTATTATACAGTAATTTTATTATGGTGTATATCATCGGTAATTGTCAGTTTCGCGCTTGCAAAATCGTGAATGCTCCTCAACCTTAGGCCACCTGATAATTTCTCCGTAATCGCCGGCTAATTCCACCGTTTACTTGATTACTAATATACCCGATTACCGCAGGTCCGTGGCCATAAGTAACCTACGTTTCCCCGACCACCTAACTATACTATGTAATAAGATACGTATAACTTGTGCCTCTCTACATTCAATGCTAAGGCCTAACTTAGCCACTTTCATGGTCTCTGGAGTACAAACTGAACTCTCCAACCGGCTTTCACGTCTGATATATTCGATACATCGATAACTTTGTTGTCAAACCGATTAGTTATCGAGTCATAATCGTAATTAGAGCTGTTCACCTCAATATTGTTGTTGTCTATGAAAATTTTCTCTCTGTTACATTACGTCAGAATACATCACCAAAGAAAGTTTTTTGTGGCCAGTAATTATGAATAATATTGACAAAACAGTTGAGAGAAAGTTTAAGGTACAGCATAGGTTAACTTTGTAAGAAACAATGGAGATTGCGTGTAAATAAAATAAAGCGTTTGAAAAAGTAACAAAAATAAAAGATTGCGTCGAAAAAGTTTTGAACAGAAACAAACTTCATGCTGAAAATGGCCAGTATCTCTTTCAAATAAAAAAGTTTACAGCATACATCTTCGTCAAGAAATTCCTTGATAAACAAGAAGCTGCACAACTGAAAAAAAATATTACAATAATAATTAATTATACAGCAAATTTCACTTGTTTTGAGATTCGAATCATGGATGCGCATATGTTGAAACGAAGTCGGAGGCAGTTGACCACTGGCCGGCATGAAAGCCGCACGCAGGCGCGCTTGCACGCACCGATAAAAAATAAAACGTCTATGGTTGTTGCGCGCGAAAATTTGACTTTTATAATCTGTGCAGTGTAGTGTACTTTTGTTGCCTGTTTTGAAATTGTTTTTATTCAATTTGGATTTTTTTGGTGTTTTATTTGGACTTTATTATGGTGAGTTACAATTTTTTTACATAATGAGCGCTAAATTTTAACTTATTTAAGTAGAATAATTATTTAAAAGCAGTTTCACGTCTATTGAGATAAATTTTCCAAAAAAAAAAATACGGATTGTTTTTTTTTGATCATAAAGTTGCCTGTAAAAAAAATATTACTGAAATATATTTTTCTTCCAACCGACATGAAATGAATTACTATTATTATCTAACAAACCTCATCTTCGCTCTGTTTACAAAACAACACATAAAATAAATTAGCCTTTTGTTCTAAAATTTTCTAACACATGGCTTATGGCTATAAGTCGAAAGTTTTGGAGTAAAAGTTGTGAAGCCTTCGCGATTTGTACATACCTAAATTGTAACCTTATTACACACGAATTCCAATCTTAATCACGCAATTTTAAGGTTGAAAATTAAGTGGAATTTTTCTTAAGCGTCAATTTGCAGGTATTATGGTTCTAATAAATATTTATTACAGTAACGTATATGCCTTAATTCGGAGGCCATGAAGAATGAAAGTGGTCACACTAGAGAGTTAACTCCCTAGTGGCCAGTAGCAAGTCACAGCGTTAGTAAATTAATTAATTAATAAGATAGATGCTATAATTAATGATGGTAGAATTGTATGACTAAACTTGATTTAGACTTTTGGCATTTGTTTGGGATAAGTTCTATGGTATCAGATTTGATTATGTTTAAAGGAAGCATAATAATAACTTGCTATGCATTTCTAGACGATTTACAGAAACTAAGTTTTCTTTAGGTTTTCTTCGTATTGTGAAAGAAATATTTGAAAAACTCAGTTAAATCTTATAGTACGGCAGAAACATTAGCATCTGTATGAGTTCAATTTATTTCCGTAAGAAAATCACTAACTTTATTAGATGGTCTTACTTTCGTATTAGTCATAATTAAAAAACAATACGAACGGTTTTGTGTACTGGCTCGGTAATGATGTGTTTTCTGCATTATGTATTTTCAAAATATTTGCGAATAAAAGAGAAGCTCACGGCTGAATATATAACAGCCATACTGGCCGTTTGATTATAGACAGAAGCCAGAAAGCCTGACAACCAGTCTTGACAAGGTTTGACCAGATAGGCAATCGCTCCATGTTATGCACTGGTACTCAGCTGCATTTGGTTAGACTGGAAGCTGACCCCAACTTACGTTGTTGAGAAAAGGAAAAAAAACTAGCAGTCGTAGCTGTATATGTATAATTTTCTCTTGCTTCATCTACATTCATACAATAAGCTAGCATTTTATACACAGCAATATTAAGCTTTTGTCCAAAATAAAAAATGCATGTAAAAGCTTTCCAGTTAGAAAAAGTAATAGATTTTTCTCAGTAAGTTGTTAGTGCATCATTGTATCTTTGTCCCCATTGTATTTTTAAGCTTAAACAGAGGTCAGTAATTGATTGGCCCTCTGACGTCATCATGAGATCTCTCTTTATTAAATTAAAAAGTATGATATTCATTATTTCCTTTTCTTGACAATGAACTTCAATTTCATTGATTATGAGGTTTTTCTATGTATTGTTGTGGTTTGCTCGTTAAAATATCTTATTGGTATGCATGCGAGAGGCACGCAGTCTAAATAATAATGAGTTTGATTCAGGATATTTTATGAAGCTGTCTATTCATAGTTTTTAAAAGATAGTACTCTTTGATTGTTTATAAGGTTGTTATCAAATCAAGACTATCATTTTAAAGCTGCACAGTTCATTTGTCTGCTTATAATTAATAAGCTACGCTCAAAAAAGGTCCGATTTCAAAAAATCTTTCAATGTTAAATAGTCCATTTATCGACAAAGACTAATCTTCTAGCCGACTTTTCACACATTTTCAGGATCTTAATTTGGAGAGGTACCGACAGGACCTCTTTAAACATAGTTACACTTACTTTAGAAATAGGTACAGACGACAGCAGGTCAACCTATCTGAATCAGTAAATTTTTACCAATCGAACATTGACCTTCCACTATTGTGATGGTTGAAAATCTATTGCAATTTTTTTAAACTTGATGTGCAATAATATTGTTGATATTAAATTGAGACATTGAGATCTCGAGATGTGAAGCTGATCATTAGTGGAGCGACTTTCACATCAAGAATTATGAATTATGTTTAATATTTAACATTTAGCAGTCTAAGTAATTATTTCGTTAGTTTTCCTGTTGCACTTGTCAATAGATTTATCATACTTAGTGCAGCTGTCGAATGTAAGACGTTATGTTTCTGGGAACATATATTTGTAGAGAACGGGCATGAACGGGCATTACGGGCAGAAGCTAGTAAATGATAAAAGCATCGTTCTACAGATTCAAGAAGTTTATCTGTGAAAATATATTAAACAAAAGAGCTTGCAAACAAATATGAAATAAAAAAAACACAATTCTTTCAATTCTTTTTCTTTCTTTCTTTCAATAATTTTCAATCACAACATTAATATAGAAAAATAAATAAATTACGCACCAGATTATAAAATACTCTAAATAAAACAGCAATTCGTTCAGAAATCTCTCTTTATTATTTAGTATGCGATCACTTAGCCTAAACTAATTGCCAGGTGATTATGTACGCGTGGGTGCGCAAGCGCAGGTACAACGAGTAATTTTATATAATATGAGAAGGAAGTTGATCTTTGGAATTTGTGTTTATTTCTTTTTAAATACTCTTTGGTATTTTAATTAGTGTTTAATAAAATATATTTCTAGTGGTTCATCTATACTAATATTATAAAGAGGAAAACTTTGTTTGTTTGTTTGGTTGTAATGAATAGGCTCAAAAACTACTGGACCGATTTTAAAAATTCTTTCACCATTCGAAAGCTACATTATCCACGAGTGACATAGGCTATATTTTATCCGGGTACGGGCAGTAATTCCCACGGGATGCGAGTGAACCCGCGGGAAAACGGCTAGTATATTATAAAATTTTCTATGATTTTTTTTTACAATTTTATGGTCATAGACTGATTATTTTTGACTTTTTATGGTATAAAATGTATTGAGTGATTTTAAAATGATTTTTAAAAAGTCACCCATTCAGCTGTGTTAAATATTTTGTTACCTATTATAACATGCAAAATACACTAATTTATGAACGTTTTCTTTATAAACTTTAGAAGGTGCTTAATTGCGGAATTCAATATTCTGTCTATCTCTGGATTTGCTTACTAGAGATAGGACTTTGACATTACTTGTATGGGGCTAATGTCAAAACTCTAGTAAGCAAATCCAGAGATAGATAAGTTATTGGGAACGGCCGTTAGTGAATAAATACGTAGATTAGAAGTTGACAATATACGTATGTGTATTTTGTTTTAAATATTGAATATTATATTTTAATTGTATGATAGATAAATTATTGCTATAATTAAAAGTTAATGTGTTAATAATTATAATTAGAAATGGTAGTTATTTTATTACATATTAAAATGCCGGAATTGCGAATGGTGGAAATTCACAGTAATTTTTATAATTGATTTGAAATAATTTACGATTATTTTATGTTTATTTAATTGCTCGATTGCTTACTAAAAGGAGTTATGCCTTTATGTGGTTGTAACATAATTTGTGATGGCTTCTACTGATTAAGATTATCTATGAGGAAAATAATTATTATCTATAGACCTTTCATTATAATTTTAGACAACAATCTGGGTCTTACTCGCGATCAAACTATTAAAGGTTTTACGCTACCTCTTTTCTCCCGACGTTTCGGCCGAATTGCACCGACCGTGGTCACGGGAAGACTGATGACAGCTGGAGGAAAGATGATGATGTCGGGAGAAAAGAGGTAGCGTAAAACCTTTAATAGTTTGATCGCGAGTAAGACCCGGATTGTTGTCTAAAATATGTGTACAAATCGCGAAAGTTTAAAAACATTTATTTCTTTCATTATAACTTTTGTATATTATAACTAGCTTCCGCCAGTGGTTTCTTCTGCTTACTGAACTACTTTCCGCAACTAAACAATAATTAGCCTATAAGTTAGTCTAATGTATATGCTACATTATTGCCAAGTTTCTTCACAATCAGCCGTTTGCATATAAAGGACTAGCTTCTGCCAGCGGTTTCACCCGCGTCCCGTGGGAACTACTTGGCGCACCTGGATTAAAAGTAGCCTACAACCTTCCTCGATAAATGGGCTATCAAATACTGAAAGAATTTATCAAATCGGACCTATATTCTATATTCCTGAGATTAGCGCGTTCAAGCAAACAAACTCTTCAGCTTTATAATATTAGTATAGATTAACAAACATACACACACACACTCACAAACAAAATTTAAATATAAGTTCCATTTTTACAGATTTTTGTTTCGACCACAGTTGTAATAAGTAGACATTTCTATATTTAAGCAATCTTTTTGATTAAGCTTCTTCAAGCCTGAACTTCAATAGACTGAGTACTTATCAACTCTTACTTTCAAAAAGGATAAAAACATAACAATTATTAAATAGCATTTACACTTTTTCGTTACCCACGTGAAAGTTGATTTCACTATCAATATAATTGCATATAAACATTCAAATAAAACGTCTCAGGCTGTCTTAGCATTTCGTAATAATGTTGCCTGATTGACCAACTGAGAATATAAATATTTATAATATGGTTATAAATATTTATAATTCTTTATTTTCGTATGGCAATACAGGTTTGTGACGGTTCTATGCTTTCGTTGAATACTATGGATTGACGTCAAAAAAACTATCTAAATAATATACATATTTGTGTTGTGTATTTATTTTCATTGCTGTGTTATTTATGTAAAGAGTTTTCCCCAGAACTCCGAATCGGACGACACATATTTTTAATTGATATTGTTTTTTTGTGATAATTAACTAAATCTATGTTCTTTTAGAATAAATCTATACAAATTTAAAAAGCTGAAAATGTTCTTTATTTGTTTTGCTTTAATGTTCTAATCTCAGGAACTACTGATCCGATTATAAATCCTTTCAGTCTTTTATGTATAGCCCATTTTGAGAAAAGTCGTTACCACGGGACAAGGGTGAAATCACGTAGGTAAGCGAGTAGTTGAATAGAAATCGATGTGCATCACAAATAATATGATGGTACGGAACATATCACGGTGAACATTATCTATCACTATTTTAAAACTTAAGTATATACTTTGTGGTTAAACGAAACCAAGTAGTTAGTAAAGGACAATGGGCAGATTGGTACACCCCACCAATAGCGATGAGATACATATCATTAGATAGGCCTTTTTAAATGGAACAATATTTACTATGACAGCTTTACTGAAATGTTTGTCCGTTTTGAGATATAGATCAAAAACTATGCAAAATTAAGACTTAATTATCTGTTGATTTCTCAAGTTTTTAATGCCAAATCTAAGTACTACTAGTGTAAGTATTCTAAGTACTACTTGCTATGCCCGTCAGAGCCCATAATAGCTACAATGATTTAACATTTCCACTTTGTACCTTAGGTACCCACCGTAGGTATAACTGGATATTGGGAGTAATGATACACCCCACCAATACAAATGTCATATACATCGTTAGATAGGTCTTTTTAACTGAAACAACATTCACTAAGACACCTATGTTGAAATGTTTGTCCATTTTTAGTTAGAGGTCAAAAACAGTGTAAAAATTAGTACCGAAAAATATTGAGAGTTAAACGGAAAATCTAAGTACTACTAGTTTAAGTATTTTAAGTAAGACTTTGTTGTACCTGTCAGAGTTCATAATAGCTACAAAAATGTAGCATTTCCACCTGGTACTGTAGGTACCTTATAACTGGGTATTGGGCTTAATAATACACCCCACCAATAACAATGTCATATACATCATTGGATAGGTATTTTTAACTGGAACAACATTTATTATGACAGCTTTGTTGTAATGTTTGTCTGTTCTGAGATATATACAAAAAACAATGTAAAAATGAATACCATTTTATTTGAGTATTGCCTCGTTGGTCTAGTTGTAGCATAGCCGACTTCTGTGCAAGAGATCTCACGTTGGACTCCCGGGTCGGGCCGAAATCGCTTTGTGAGTTTTCGTAACTTTCACAAAAGATGGAAGTTGGTGATTGATACACCCGTGCATCGGAGAGCACGTTAATGTCGGTCCTGCGCCTGATCTCTCTCCAATCGTGTCGGATTGCCATCGCATCGGGCTATGAAAGTGAGGAAATAAGGAATGCGCTGGCTGATCTCTTTACATGAGAACAGCCGCCGTGGCAGGCAATCGGCTAGGACACCATCATTATTTGAGATTTTGAAAAAGTAACAGCAATGTCGTTGTTTCTTATGTTGTATGTATTCAAATATTGTCATAAAAGGATAACAAGATGAAAGGCCGATTTTTTACCCCANTCTGCCTCGTTGGTCTAGTTGTCGCATAGCCGACTGCTGATCACGAGGTCTCGGGTTCGATTCCCGGGACGGGCCGAAATCGCTTTGTGGGTTTTAGAAACTTTCACAAAGCAGCCCGGAGTTGGAAGTTGGTGATTGATACACCCGTGCATCGGAGAGCACGTTAATGTCGGTCCTGCGCCTGATCTCTCTCCAATCGTGTCGGATTGCCATCGCATCGGGCTATGAAAGTGAGGAAATAAGGAATGCGCTGGCTGATCTCTTTACATGAGAACAGCCGCCGTGGCAGGCAATCGGCTAGGACACCATCATTATTTGAGATTTTGAAAAAGTAACAGCAATGTCGTTGTTTCTTATGTTGTATGTATTCAAATATTGTCATAAAAGGATAACAAGATGAAAGGCCGATTTTTTACCCCAGAAATAATAAAATAAACTGAAAATCTAACAAGAAATATTGCAATAAGACAAAAACCGACCGCGACGCCTTCAAAGTGATAGAAACAAGTGAACAATAGCTGTTGATTTTCCGTACAGATGAGTAGTGGAAGTGCTGAACGGCTGATACAAACGGGATTTTAAACTGCTGCTTCAAAAATATTTTTATAGGGCTAGCTTCTAGCTAGATGAGGTGTTCCATAGGAATGTCCCTCAAATGAGATTATTTAACTTGATTAAAAACTCTAATAACGTTGGTAGGTTGGTATTAATTTTTACATTGTTTTTTATCTATATCTCAGAACAGACAAATATTACAACAAAGCTGTTATAGTAAATATCGTTCCAGTTAAAAATACCTATCCAATGATGTATATGACATTGTTATTGGTGGGGTGTATCCGTGTATCATCAAGGCCAAAACCCAGTTATAAGGTACCTACAGTACCAGGTGGAAATGCTACATTTTTGTAGCTATTATGAACTCTGACGGGTACAACGAAGTAGTACTTAAAATACTTACACTAGTAGTACCTACTTAGATTTTCCGTTTAACTCTCAATATTTTTCTAATAAGTACTAATTTTTACACTGTTTTTGACCTCTAACTAAAAATGGACAAACATTTCAACATAGGCGTCTTAGTGAATGTTGTTTCAGTTAAAAAGACCTATCTAACGATGTATATGACATTTGTATTGGTGGGGTGTATAATTACTCCCAATATCCAGTTATACCTACGGTGGGTACCTAAGGTACAAAGTGGAAATGTTAAATCATTGTAGCTATTATGGACTCTGACGGGCACAGCAAGTAGTACTTAGAACACTTACACTAGTAGTACTTAGATTTGGCATTAAAAACTTGAGAAATCAACAGATAATTAAGTCTTAATTTTGCATAGTTTTTGATCTATATCTCAGAACGGACAAACATTTCAGCAAAGCTGTCATAGTAAATATTGTTCCATTTAAAAAGGCCTATCTAATGATATATATCTCATCGCTATTGGTGGGGTGTACCAGCTTTCATATATTTGTGCCCATTGTCCTTTGTTTAATTCTAATTCAACATTATCAATCATGCTTATTATAAAGGTGAAAATATGAACCGAGGTTATCGACACGAATCGATTCCGATACAATTTTAATGATCGTGAAATCGATATTTTTATGCATCTAATTTATCAGCAATTAATTAAATTAATTCATTGAAATTGTATCGAGAACGAGAGTCTAATTTATTATGATTTTTTGACAGATCGACTACTTTCAAGAGCAAGTTATTTATTACTAGCCGTTTTCCCGCGGTTTCACTCGCATCCCGTGGAAATTACTGCCCGTACCCGGATAAAATATAGCCTATGTCACTCGTGGATAATGTAGCTTTCGAATGGTGAAAGATTTTTTTAATCGGTCCAGTAGTTTTTGAGCCTATTCATTACAACCAAACAAAGTTTTCCTCTTTATAATATTAGTATAGATGTGAGATCTAGATTATCTAGGTACGTATGTACATTTGAAATCGGTAATTTGAATATTATTTTGAAGTCAACCTGCCTTTACATGCAACTGAACTTATGATTCCTACCATTTTACTCACCGAGTTAAAAAATTGCCTGAATCAGATGAAAAATAGTTCATAAACTTCTCTACAGTCGAATCTACATGATCAGCCTAGCCTAGCCCAACTATGTTGAGGTCGACTTCCAGTCTAATCGAATGCAGCTGAGTACTAGTGTTTTAAATGGAGTGACTGTCTATCTGATCTCCTCAACACAGTTACCCGGGCAATAGTCCGGTCAAATTAGACTAAAAATGTTCGGTGAGATTACATTAATTCGCAACAAGCTGATTTTTGGTACAATTGTTCAAAAGCCCATTATAAACAAAATCTGAAAGTTCCCCATGATTCCCCTGTGTGGAAAAAAAGTTATTCAAGTTCAAATGTCAAGAAAATATGTTTTTCGCGATTAACAGCTAAATGGTAAGTTTCATCATAAAAGTACATCGGACTAAAATTGTAGATCATGAAATTATCTATAAAAATTCACATTATTTTTTTTCCTATATGCCACCTTTTCGGAGATATAGTGATTCAAAAAGTTGTAACACATGAAATCATCATGAAACGAATGAGTACGCCTCGTGTATTCATCTTTAGGGTTGTAACATTATAAACACCTGTTTTCACTATTGCGTAGTGCTTCAGAATAAACTCACGGTATTTTATATATTCTAGCAGGTATAAGACCCAGATCCTAGGATGTTGTCTCAAGACTACACGTACGTATAAATGAAGGGACTGGGATTAAATTTACTGGATATTCTTATAGTAATAGCTAATGTGTATTTTATATTTGAACTGCAAGTTACAATGGCAGACAGAAAAATATGTTTTCCTATACTATATATTATTACAACTCAAGGGCGGATCCAGCTTAATTGTTAATTTTGATCATGTTTACTATGATGGCGTCCTAGACGATTGTCGGCCTCGGCGGCTGTTCTCATATAAGTAGATCAGCTGGCTGCGCAAGACATAATAGTGCACAAGCATTTACGCAGACACAGGTTCACTCCCTACTCCCTCACTCTCATAACCGGATGGGATGGCAATCCGACATGATCGAAGATAGATTATCCACATCTACCGACATCGATAACTAACAACTTCTGCTTTGTGAAAGTTTCTAAAACCCACAAATCGATTTCGGCTCGACCCGGGAGTCGAACCCGAGACCTCGTGCACAGCAGTGCCATGCGACAACTAGACCAACGAGGCATTTAAAGTTACGAACCCTCATGAATCCCCCCTGGATCCGCCCTTGTACTGTACTGTGGCGCACTCATGCATTTCATGACGATTATATCTGTTACAACTTTTTGAATCGTTATATCTCCGAAACGGTGGCTTATAGGAAAAAAAAATATGTACATTTTTATAGATAATTTCATGATCTACAGTTTTAGTCTGATGTACTTTTCTGATAAAACTTACCGTTTAGCTGTAAATCGCGAAAAACATATTTTCTTGACATTTGAACTTGAATAACTTTTTTTCCACACAGGGGAATCATGGGGAACTTTCAGATTTTGTTTATAATGGGCTTTTGAACAATTGTACCAAAAATCAGCTTGTTGCGAATTAATGTAGACTGAATGTCTAATTTGATCGGACTACAACCCAATACTTATTGGTAAGGACAGAGTCGAATCTGTAGTAGTTTAATGCTCTTCTTTTTTTGTATAAACTCTTTTTTATGTATTTGCATTCTCCAGGCCGAAACAACGTATTTGTTGTCTCGGACCTTGTTTGTTGTCCCGAGGTAAGGTCACGTGGGTCAGCGCTGAAAACCAGCGCTGTAGTCTCAGACCCCCGTGTGCGAACACAGCATAGGTATATGCTGAGCGCTGACCTTTTGACTCAAAAGTGACGCAATTTATATAGTCTGTGTCTCGTCCATGTTTAAATTGTATGTTATGTTATTTTATTTTTATGATTATTGTGCTGATGTTGTTCGTTTTGTATGCGTCATTTTTGTTGTTGAATAAATGGTTTTTCTTTCTTTCTATTTACAAATTCGAACGAATGAACAACAAGCTTAAAAAAATTACAACTGCACCAATCATGCATCAAGTCTATATGCAGTTACAAAGACAAATTGCGCAAATGAGTGAAATATATCAGGTTTTATGAAAGTGGACCTAGGTAGGAACTAGGTTACGATTCGCGGGCAGGCGCTATAAACAAACATTAAGACAGCTTATGTATATCTAGTTAACGTTGTTTTAGCAAGTAATCCGTGTAGAGGTAACTATTTTGCACCAAATACAGTGAATTACTTACAAACTTGTTAAACTCCTCCTTTGGGGGAAGTGAGTTGTAGAAGTTTAAGCGTTAATTTCATGGGTTCCAGATAAAGTTCTAAATAGCTATCTGATAGATAGCGCCATAGAAATGTTTTTAATTTGGATTACTTCTCTATGGCATGACTGTCAGGTAGGTCTCTAGAACTCTGTCTGGAACTTGTGAAACTGTCCATATCTATACTAATATTATAAAGCTGAAGAGTTTGTTTGTTTGAACGCGCTAATCTCAAGAAATACTGGTCCGATTTAAAAAAATATTTCATTGTTAGATAGCCCATTTATCGAGGAAGGCTATAAACATTTTATCCGGGTGCGCGCAGTAGTTCCCACGGGAAAGCGGGTGAAACCGCTGGCGGAAGCTAGTGTATGATAAGTTGAAGTGATGGTTTTAGTGTGATTAACTAACTGTGTTAGATTTGTTTTATTATTTTTCAATATTCAGGCGTCTATCTACATAAATAAACAAACTCAAATATAGAGAGGTAAGCATTGTTCTTGAGTCATTGCCCAGTATAATAATTTATCTCCGTTTAATTGAAAAAGAAATACGAATGCAGTAATTTAAACGTCAATCAAACGTAAGCTATGGTTTAACCCTGGCTTTGTTTAGAGTTCAAGGGTTAATAACTTGTCTCCAATTGTTGCAACTCATGTTTATAGCTTTACAGCTGTAGTTTAAGCTGGTGATGATCATTTTGGTCTGAGAGAGGAATTTTCAGTGGCTTGTAGATTAAAGTTGTATTCTTGGCAAAAACTTTTATTTTCCAAAGTGTGGATTAAAATTTAAGCAATGCTTGGCACACCCGGCCCCTTGATTGCATCCGTGGTAAGATGACAAGGTCCTCCGTGTTCCCGAAGGCACGTTCAATTGATGGGTCCCGGCTATTCGCTGTCATTTGAACATCTTTGGACGTCGTTACAGGTAGTCAGAAGACAGAAAGTCTGACAGCCATTCTCACCAAGAGGTATCGGGTTGCCCAGATAACTGGGTTGAGGAGGACGGATAGTTAGTCACTCCATGTTAATACTAGAGCTCAGCTGCATCTGGTTAGACTGGAAGCCTACCCCAACATGATAGTTGGGAAAAAGCTAGACAGAAACTCCTTTCAGTATTAAATTATTTAGCTAAATAATATGACTGACAGACAGATCACAGAACATTGATCAAGAAAGTGATCAAACGCAAAATTTTCCTTATTCACAAATACCAAACCGAGTCTAGAAAGTTTAAATCATGATTAAGCATTTTGTAATTTATAAGACAAGTATTATCTTAATGTGGAGAACATTTTGGACTTGATCTGGCACCTGTAGTCATTTATCATAGAGACTAGTTTTGAGCTACGGTTTCACCCATCGATATTACTTCGTCATTGTAAACGGTCGTGTTTTGTTTTTCTTTTCTTACTTCTTGAAGATGTTTAACTTATACTTCTATTATTTTAAAAAATGTTCAGATTGAGAACCTCCTCCTCTTTGGGAAGTCGGTTGAAAATGGAAAACTTTGTGGGGTTATAGAGATTTTTAGATCTACTGAACTGATTTTGAAAATGATTTTGCCAATTTAAAGTCACGTTATTTATGAGTGTCTTAAGCTAAATGTACAGACGACAGCACATCAAGTTACCACAATCTGTCAAATTTCTGCAATAGACTTTCAACCTTATCGCAACAGTGGAAGGTTAATATTTGATTGGTAAAATTTGACAGATTCGTATACGTTGACCTGCTGTTGTATGTGCAAAGTTGTTTATGAATTACGCTATACAATTTAAATATATTTCGACTTGTTCTCGATTACTGATGTTTACATATTCAAACAAACATACAAACCCTACAGCTTTTTCTATACTAACTATTTTAATTGTAGATGTACTTTAATATGTATAGATTAGTGGTAGAAATTCAATAATAATATCAAGTAGTTGCGACTGAATTAATAGAAACGTGGTAGTTGCGTTGATAACACGCTTTTGCATATAAATTGCAATTTCATCAATCTGCAATCTCTCGATGTGAATGGAAAGACATTTCTTAATATGCATACTCTGCATTCAATTGATCTTTAGATTGTTGCAATAACTTACTTAGATTTACTAGTTGTTACGAACCTTTCTGCTCCTGGATAAAAAGTAACTTGAGTTACTCTTTGTAACATCAGCAAACATGTCAGAGAAAGTCCCGTCTAAGTCAACCCGGCTATTAGGTATAGAGATTAGTCAGAACGAACAGACAGACAGACAAATAAAATTGAAAAAATAGATTTGTTATATTTATGTACCTGATATAGGATTTGGTACATCTACTTACCAAAATTATTTATTTTATGCACTTAGTTAAACGTAACGTTTGAATATTTCGAGCTTAGTTGTTAGGTTGTTTGTTAGTTGGCTTTTTTCCGATGGTAAATCATCCCTTCCACTATGGGTGATAGCGTGAGGGAGTGTCAGACTTTTACCCACCCACCGTGTTCCTTCTGGAGCCCTCTGTGTCCCAGGGCCACGGTAACGCTTTCGAACAACCCCGAAGCTCATTAGTTTATGGGCTTAAGTTAGTTACTAAGCAGCCACTGCCCACTGCTTTTTAACTAATTACCTTAAACCATTAACTTTAGCATAATTAATGATCGACATAAATATAATTAAATATCAGTGTGAAATTCAACACTCATTACATTTGACAGGAGAAGTAGTGACAGTGAATATTTTTTGTTACTGACGCCTACTTTCGGCGTGACGAGCAGTTTAATGTGGGTCAAATAAGTTTGTAATGACTTAGAGATTTATGGTACTCTAGTTGTGCTCCGCGGTTTTACTCACGTCCCGGGAGAACTATGTTCTGTAAACGGGTAAAAAGTTGTTTATGTCCTTTGTTAGGCTTTAGACTTTCTGTGGACTTAATTTCATTTAAATCAGTTCAGTAGTTTTGGTATGAAAGCGCGACGTATAGACAGACAGCTATTTTCGTATTTAATAGTATTTGCGGGGATACACAGACACAAAAAAGTTTGATGTCAAGAGGTGTTCTTATTAACTGCAACCGGTGTATCTTGACCATTCTGAAGTTAGCAGATTTATCTACGCCGCAATAATATCTAAAGAGCCCACTTCACACGCAAAAATATGTCTTAAAACTATTAAACCTATTTAAATGAATTTTGGTGCATACGCAAACAGCCTAGAGCCTGTGAGAGGACATGGACTGTTTTTGGCCCGTTTGCGAGAATGCTTCGTCCGGTACTTGGGTGGATCTACAGAAAACAGCTTGTTTTCGATATGATGCGTGAGTTTAAACCATTGTAGCCACAAAGATGATGTTAACGAATTTATACATTGTTTCCAAACTAAGGTCAGTTATGGCATTTAACCGTGAAAGTTAAGTGTGATCGAGAAAGCGGTTCATTAGTTAACTTATCTTAGAACACATCTTTGCAGTTAAAGTTAGTACTTAACGGCTGGTTTAGTTTTATGTGGTGTAGTAAAATGTGTATTGGCTGTAAATGGTTTTATCATTTTTATATAATTAATTTACGTTATGATATTAGAGGTTATTGTGTTGGAATTAGTTAAGAGGATACTTGATCTAGATTCTTTAGAATGAAAGTTATTTAATAGTACTTTTATCTACAAGCAAAAGGCTGGCATTGCGATTCAACGCGACAACGCTGCCAGACTTTTGGGTACGCTCCCAGTCTACAGCGATGGGGAGGAATTTTTTGACGCTTTTTAGTAGTAAGCTTTTAATATTCCTGTGAATACTTATATGTACATATTTTTAATAATGTTGTAAATAAATCATACTAATATTATCTCATTGATATGATAAACGTGAAAGTTTTAAATAGAAAAATGGCTAATAAATAGTAATATTGCTATTTGTAGGTGATATCGGTCCTCTAAGTAATTAATAAGTTGTGATTTTAAAAATTAATTAAAAATTTGGACTATTTTTGTCCCATCTGTATTTTAATTTTGAAAATTAACTGTAAGGAAAGCCTTATCTGTTAACTAGTCTATATTATCAATTGAAATCCACAAGAAAATAAATTACATACAAAGCTGCCGACATAACAACAAATGCCTTAGGTACAAATATAAAACAAAAATCATAAAAGGTATATACTCGTACCATAGAGTACCGGTTGATCGACATAACTGTGTCGATCAGATGTGCAGGCGCACGCTATGGCCTACTTCATGCAAATGTTCTACGACCATACGGGGACCGTTAAATTATTACCGAAATAACGTACCAAGAAATGGAAAGTATAGCTGTGATTCAGATTTAATTTGGGTGCCATGGGTAATGGTTCGATGCGTGTGCGCAGGTTTTTGGGAAGTTTGTGTGTGATTGATTGATGTAGTGAGGTTGTTGTTTTGTTAAATGTTGTTTCAAATTGTTTTGAGAAAATAAAAACTTTGTAGATTTTTTATTTATGACTGTAATAAATTCAAGTATTATAAAAGTGTCTATAAGTTTCCTAAACTTTGTAGATGAAGATTTGTATTTAATTAATATGAACATCACGATGATGAGTTGGTAAGACTGGTTGTCAGACTTTTTCGCTTCTACCACCTACCATAACGACAGTTCAAATGACAGCCGGAACCCATCAATTTATCGTGAAAACCTAAAAACTAGAAATTAAAAATAATCAACGACTATTCATCTACGTTCCTTTCTAAGTGTTATTTTTTTAAAGATTTGCGCACACACATACAAATTCAAATAGTTTTTTGCTAAATGAGGCAACGAGCATCTAGAATCTGTGCAGTAGTTAGATGAGAAATGCAGCCATGATCTTAATGGTGGCTTAACTACATCAAAAGAGGTCTAATGAGCACTCGCTATGTTCGCTAGAATGTAGTATTGGTTAGGGTTGCCAACTGTTCGGGATATCGGAAATTTGATTGAGTTTTACGTCTACTTATTTGGAGATTAAGATTGTTCTAAACATCTTAATAAATGGGTGAAAATGCTCGAATTTCATATACTTAATATTTTTTTCTGAACAATTGATAAACAGCTAATTACCGCATATTTGAAAAAAACTATTATTTTTGCAATTTAATGTACAGACGACAGCAGGTCACCGTATACGAATCTGTCAAATTTTACCAATCGAACATTAACGTACCGCCATTGTAATAAGGTTGAAAATCAATTGCAGAAATTTGACAGATTGCGGTAACTTGATGTGCTGTCGTCTGTAATATCATAGTATAAAACTAGTGAAACATTAGCAGAAAAATAACTAGCATAAAGTTAGCATATTAGGTGCGCAGTTGCTAATTTTGCTTGTAAAAGATTCACTGCGCAGCTAAACAGACTTCAGAGTCAAAATTCATCGTCCATACCTAAATATACAGACAGCACATCAAGTTACTACAATCTGCCAAATTTCTGCATGGATTTTCAACCTTATAACAAAGGATACCTCCATTGTGATAAGGTTGAATTTGGTTAATATTTGACTGGTAAAATTTGTCAGATTCGGGTACCGTGACCTGCTGTTGTCTGTACGTTAGGAATATCCTGATATTTTGCGTTGGCAACCCTAATCTCAAGTTAAAAGCAGTAGCAAATTAAATAGTTTTTATTTGCTAAGTAAATGCGCGCTCGTTCTTTTTGCGTCTGCGCAGTTCGTAATTGATTAAGCGTAACTATCATTAGTGTCAAAATACTGTTTGTGATTGGCGTGCAATTTGTCTAGTGTTCAGACTAGAGATTAACGGTTATTTTTTATCTTATTTCTAAGAAAAACCGGCCAATTACGAGTCAGAATCGCGCACTAAGGGTTCTGTGTACAAAATCATGTTTGTTGTACAGGAGCCCTATAATTACTTGTGAGCATTAATTTAATATCCTCAAATATTTTTTATCTAATTTATATGTTTCAATGTCAATCTTGATTTTGACAAAGCATGGTTGTAGGTACAGACGACAGCAGGTCAACGTATACGAATTACGAATCTGTCAAATTTTACAAGTCAAACATTTACCTACCTCCAATGTGATAAGGTTGAAAATCTATTGCAGCAATTTGACAGATTGTGGTAACTTGATGTGCTGTCTGTACCTGTACATTTTGCATGCCTTACAGTAGAATCACTTGAAACATGTATATTTCATAACACCATTGAAAAAGTGTTTTCTGTAGAAATATATCATGTGTAAAAAAATCATACTACTACAACGGCACTATCCGTCACATAGCTACTTAGAACTACATACACGTATATCTGGAACCAGCAAAACTAGCCGAAGTGTCGCGATTGTAGTCGGCTTTTGTTTTGAATGCAATAATCGTCTATTATCATGAATAGATCGTAGGCGTAGAATTATGATATTGCTTATACTGACTAGGTTCTAGGTTCAACACGACCAAGTTGTTATTGTCATTTGGCTCGGTATGAAACTGTTGTATACTCGTAGATAGACCTATTGTGGGTTTGTTAAGCGTATTTTCGACGTATAATAAGGTAGGTTAGTTCCATAATATGTATTTTTTTTAGGTTAGGTAACTCAATAGTTTTTAGGGTCAGTTGCTAAGTTCCCGGATAAAAAGGAGCCTATAGTTTCTTTTTATCCGGGTGCGACGAGTAGTGCCCACGGGACGCGGGTGAAACCGCTGGCGGAAGCTAGTTTTGACTCTTCTCTACGGCATTATCTATCAGATACATATCTAGAACCTTCCTCGATAAATGGGCTATCTAACACTGAAAGATTTTTTCAAGTCGGACCATTAGTTCCTGAGATTTGCGCGTACAAATATACTCTTCAGCTTTATAATATTAGTATAAATTTGTCAGATATCTAGATTTTTTTCAAGATATGCAAAACTGGCCCCTCATTTCCTGAAAAAAAGCAATATTTCCTCAAATTCATATATTTTTTTGAGATATTTCCAAACACAAAATTCTAATTATATTCATAACAACTAATACCATGGATGTTAATTGCGGAAATGTGAAAAGAATCGTACAAACATACATATGTATGTAACTTTAACTGCTCGACATAGCATGGTATGCACCTAAGGGGAACGGCTATATCATTCTCTTAACCACGACGTATATGCAATGCAGATTGCATATCGGTATTTAATATGCATGAGGAATGTAGAAAATTCTCTGACTGAATAATATTTGGAACGGGGTTCATAGGAGCGGTATTTGTGTAAACGAAGTTACAAATGAGATAAAGATACGTATAGACGCCAGCACATCATCCTACTTCGATCTGCCAACAGGTCAACCTACCCCAATATGTTAAGTTTTATCAATAGAACATTAACCACATTGTTTTACAATTTATATATACTAAGCCTACTTATAAACATATACAAACTTAAAACTACTATTAATTACTAATATATACAAACTAAAATAAAAAAATGTACATAAAAAAGGGAACATGAGTGATGTTAGGCGTCGAAGTATTCCTTCACATCACTGTCTCCCGGAAACGTGCCCAGAAGACTGGCTGCATTGCCACGTTGTATGACAATGATAATTCTTTCACCAAAGAATAAGCCAGCCCTCTGGTCACGTCAAGCGTCAACGAGCCTTTTGGCTAAGTCCTTGAATAGGAGTCGTGTACTTGGGCCCCATGGTCCGAGCGTTTCCACCCCAAACGGCTCAAAAGTATAGTTTCCAACAAGATTGCTATACTTGCGCCGCTTGGTGGTCTCTGCAGAAGCAGCAGCCGCACCAGCACAGCCTGCCGTACTGGGAAGATGCGATGGCACCAGGGTGTCGACGCATGTTGCATCCCACACCAAGGGCCTACCCATCTTCCATGGCAACAACGTCATACCCATTGTGATAAGGTTGAAAATCTTTTGGAGAATTTTGTCAGATTGTGGTATTTGCTGACATTAGTATAGTTTGCGCGAGTTATCTTCGCATTTCTGAAAGTAGCCATTTAAATGCTCCCGCATGCCAGAAGTGTTTTAATATTAATTGACCATTATTATTGTGAAGCCAATAGTAGTCANAATATCATAGTATAAAACTAGTGAAACATTAGCAGAAAAATAACTAGCATAAAGTTAGCATATTAGGTGCGCAGTTGCTAATTTTGCTTGTAAAAGATTCACTGCGCAGCTAAACAGACTTCAGAGTCAAAATTCATCGTCCATACCTAAATATACAGACAGCACATCAAGTTACTACAATCTGCCAAATTTCTGCATGGATTTTCAACCTTATAACAAAGGATACCTCCATTGTGATAAGGTTGAATTTGGTTAATATTTGACTGGTAAAATTTGTCAGATTCGGGTACCGTGACCTGCTGTTGTCTGTACGTTAGGAATATCCTGATATTTTGCGTTGGCAACCCTAATCTCAAGTTAAAAGCAGTAGCAAATTAAATAGTTTTTATTTGCTAAGTAAATGCGCGCTCGTTCTTTTTGCGTCTGCGCAGTTCGTAATTGATTAAGCGTAACTATCATTAGTGTCAAAATACTGTTTGTGATTGGCGTGCAATTTGTCTAGTGTTCAGACTAGAGATTAACGGTTATTTTTTATCTTATTTCTAAGAAAAACCGGCCAATTACGAGTCAGAATCGCGCACTAAGGGTTCTGTGTACAAAATCATGTTTGTTGTACAGGAGCCCTATAATTACTTGTGAGCATTAATTTAATATCCTCAAATATTTTTTATCTAATTTATATGTTTCAATGTCAATCTTGATTTTGACAAAGCATGGTTGTAGGTACAGACGACAGCAGGTCAACGTATACGAATTACGAATCTGTCAAATTTTACAAGTCAAACATTTACCTACCTCCAATGTGATAAGGTTGAAAATCTATTGCAGCAATTTGACAGATTGTGGTAACTTGATGTGCTGTCTGTACCTGTACATTTTGCATGCCTTACAGTAGAATCACTTGAAACATGTATATTTCATAACACCATTGAAAAAGTGTTTTCTGTAGAAATATATCATGTGTAAAAAAATCATACTACTACAACGGCACTATCCGTCACATAGCTACTTAGAACTACATACACGTATATCTGGAACCAGCAAAACTAGCCGAAGTGTCGCGATTGTAGTCGGCTTTTGTTTTGAATGCAATAATCGTCTATTATCATGAATAGATCGTAGGCGTAGAATTATGATATTGCTTATACTGACTAGGTTCTAGGTTCAACACGACCAAGTTGTTATTGTCATTTGGCTCGGTATGAAACTGTTGTATACTCGTAGATAGACCTATTGTGGGTTTGTTAAGCGTATTTTCGACGTATAATAAGGTAGGTTAGTTCCATAATATGTATTTTTTTTAGGTTAGGTAACTCAATAGTTTTTAGGGTCAGTTGCTAAGTTCCCGGATAAAAAGGAGCCTATAGTTTCTTTTTATCCGGGTGCGACGAGTAGTGCCCACGGGACGCGGGTGAAACCGCTGGCGGAAGCTAGTTTTGACTCTTCTCTACGGCATTATCTATCAGATACATATCTAGAACCTTCCTCGATAAATGGGCTATCTAACACTGAAAGATTTTTTCAAGTCGGACCATTAGTTCCTGAGATTTGCGCGTACAAATATACTCTTCAGCTTTATAATATTAGTATAAATTTGTCAGATATCTAGATTTTTTTCAAGATATGCAAAACTGGCCCCTCATTTCCTGAAAAAAAGCAATATTTCCTCAAATTCATATATTTTTTTGAGATATTTCCAAACACAAAATTCTAATTATATTCATAACAACTAATACCATGGATGTTAATTGCGGAAATGTGAAAAGAATCGTACAAACATACATATGTATGTAACTTTAACTGCTCGACATAGCATGGTATGCACCTAAGGGGAACGGCTATATCATTCTCTTAACCACGACGTATATGCAATGCAGATTGCATATCGGTATTTAATATGCATGAGGAATGTAGAAAATTCTCTGACTGAATAATATTTGGAACGGGGTTCATAGGAGCGGTATTTGTGTAAACGAAGTTACAAATGAGATAAAGATACGTATAGACGCCAGCACATCATCCTACTTCGATCTGCCAACAGGTCAACCTACCCCAATATGTTAAGTTTTATCAATAGAACATTAACCACATTGTTTTACAATTTATATATACTAAGCCTACTTATAAACATATACAAACTTAAAACTACTATTAATTACTAATATATACAAACTAAAATAAAAAAATGTACATAAAAAAGGGAACATGAGTGATGTTAGGCGTCGAAGTATTCCTTCACATCACTGTCTCCCGGAAACGTGCCCAGAAGACTGGCTGCATTGCCACGTTGTATGACAATGATAATTCTTTCACCAAAGAATAAGCCAGCCCTCTGGTCACGTCAAGCGTCAACGAGCCTTTTGGCTAAGTCCTTGAATAGGAGTCGTGTACTTGGGCCCCATGGTCCGAGCGTTTCCACCCCAAACGGCTCAAAAGTATAGTTTCCAACAAGATTGCTATACTTGCGCCGCTTGGTGGTCTCTGCAGAAGCAGCAGCCGCACCAGCACAGCCTGCCGTACTGGGAAGATGCGATGGCACCAGGGTGTCGACGCATGTTGCATCCCACACCAAGGGCCTACCCATCTTCCATGGCAACAACGTCATATACATTGTGATAAGGTTGAAAATCTTTTGGAGAATTTTGTCAGATTGTGGTATTTGCTGACATTAGTATAGTTTGCGCGAGTTATCTTCGCATTTCTGAAAGTAGCCATTTAAATGCTCCCGCATGCCAGAAGTGTTTTAATATTAATTGACCATTATTATTGTGAAGCCAATAGTAGTCACCTTCGGACAAGCAGAGCTTTTCAACAAAATCTATACGAACAAATAGGTACGTAAGAATTCTTAAGGCTAATTTCAAGAATGTAAAGTTAAAAGGCAGAAAACTGTAAATACTGTTTTTCAAATCTAACGTACAAAGAAATGTTTAAAAACTCATTTTTCAGTGTAGGTTCATGAATGTATTTTGTGGAAAATGTTGTTGTAAAGTAAACTTAAACTTTATGTAACATTTTTGTTTTTCTGAGTAGGTACAGACGCCAGCAGGTCAACTGATCCGAATCTGTCAAATTTTACCATTCGAACATTAACCTTCCACTATTGTGATAAGGTTGAAAATCAATTGAAAAAAATTGACAGATTGTGGTAGGCTGTCGTCTGAATATACACACGTCACACATCCCAAATACTCTCACTTAAGTTAGTTTTGGCTTACAAGTGCTGTATTTTGCTTGCTGAACGATATTTTAGGTTAAGTATCTTACTGTTGTCAAACTTGACGCTCCAAAACTCAAAACCAGTCTTTTTTGCAATTTCTACATACAACAATAAGTTAAACCGCCATTTTGTTGATTGCACATCACACGTCATTTAATTGTCACTGTCAAACTTTGGCGGGAACGTGGTCAAGGATTAAGCGCATACAGCCTTTCTTTATTTCCATTTCAAGTTCACAATGACTTGCGGAAGTTTTATTGTTATTTTTTTAGAAGCAGCGAAAGTTGAGGTCTAAGGTCGGCTAACAAGATTATATTAAGACCTCTTTGCTTTTACAATAGATCATTACAGAATGGTTTTTTTGTGGCCATCATTTCACTATCATTTCGATTATTAGGGGTTCGTACCCAAAGGGTAAAACGGGACCCTATTACTAAGACTACGTTGTCTGTCTGTCTTCGGGCTGTATCTCATAAGCGGTTATAGCTAGAAAGCTGAAATCTACACAAATAATGTATTTCCGTTGCCGCTATAACAACAAATACTAAAGATTTAAAAAATATATATATTAAGGGGGGGTCCCTATACAATAAACTCTGAAACCGCAAATTATAACTTTGTTGTTCACATATTTGTATGAAAAACAAAGTTATTTTTTGCGACCCGAAAAATGTTTGTATTTTGGCTAGTTGTAGGTAATAGATATGTTAATTTTTCATAGATAATGCTATGGAACCCTTCGTACGCGAGTTCAACTCGCACTTGGCCGGTTTTTATACATTCAACTTTTAATCGTTCAAATATCGAATTGCGAGCTTTCTGATACAAATTAGTGTTGGGTTATACCAATATACGGTACATTCAAGAAGTTATCTAAGATAATCTGCGTCTATATTCCAGTGTTCGATCGAGTCAGCTTTCTATAACGTCGGAAATTAATACTTTCCGTCGGATCTCTGTACCAGTTACAGATTACGTGAAATGCGATCGTAATGCTAGGAAATTGCGAGAAAAATCTGTATAAACACCATCAACTTGTAGTCAAATGGGGTATAAACATAGGTCCAAATGTATGTAATGACGTGTGCAAGTCTGATGGAGTTACATTGCATATTTTGTAATGTGACGCTGAGTTTCTTTTTATGGGGGAAATGTAAATAAGCTGGTATAACGGCCGGTTGCATCAACATTTGAATGTGTTCTTAGTTATAAGTTTTCGTCACTATAATGGCTGAGACACGTTATAAATAAAATGGGAGTTTGCTGAGGCAATTCCTATAGGTATCTATTTGCTTGCGATATTTTAAAAGATATTGTGATTTCATCTTCATACTAGGATCATCGAAAAGGTTTTTAGATCCTAACAAAAACTATGTTAAGTTACTAGAAAGAATTCCGATGTTTACGAAATATCCATAAGAGAATTAGTTTCTTGTCTGATGAAATAATATTATGTATCTGCCACACCTTGATTAAAAGCTTTTGAATTTAAATAAACCGAATAACATATTAAACGGGTACCTATAACGTTATATTTAAAATAAAATTACACTACTGTGGTGATGTGAGCAAAAACTGTTGTAACTGCCCCATACTAAACCAAGTAACACATACCAAATATTTGGGAATAATAATAGACCACAATCTCACCTGGTATCAGCATCTGGAGCAAGTTGCAAATAGGATCAGGAAACTAAGCTGGTTATTTAGCACATTAAGACATGTTGTTCCAAAAAATATGATTACCCACGGAAAAAACCCCAGAAATCTCTTAAACGAAATATATGTGGCTTTGGTCCAATCTGTCTTGACTTACTGTATCCCCATCTGGGGAGGGACAGCCAAAACCAAATTCATTGAATTAGAACGTGCACAACGTGCACTGATAAAAATAATGTATTTTAAAAAAAGACGACACTCTACAGAAAACTTATATATAACAAGTAAACTACTCTCTGTAAGAAAATTATATATTATACAGACAATTCTAAAAAAACACAAAACCCTGCCTTATGATGCAACCAAACTTTCCAAGAGAAGAAAATATGCCATTGCACAAATCCCCCGCACAAAAACCCGCTTTGCATCCATACAATATAGCACACGATCAGCACAATTATATAATAAAATAAATAAAGAAGTGTTTTTTCATGACAAAAAATTCACTGACTGCAAAAAATTAGTAATTGATTGTATCAAAAAACTATCCTATGAGGAAACGGAAATGTTTATAAAATAATCAGCATAACACATTCATACAAACACACACACACACCCTCACACACACACACACACACACACACACACACACACACACACACACATACCCTCACACACATATATTAACGTAGATTAAGCCTCTGTTTTAATATCCTATCTATAAAAATTAAATTTCAAAGTCATGTTTTCGTTTAACATATTATTAATTTTAAAGTGTTTTCTTTAGTTATGGAAGAGCGGAGTCTTCTACTACAAGCTTTTTTTCTGCTTAAAAGAAGGCTCCAATCACAATCTTATTGTATGAATATTGTTAACGAAATAAACTATTTTGTATTTTTTTTGTATTTGTATTTTTATATTTACTTAACATTTATTCAAATTCCGCGTAGGCGCCAAACTAGGAGTTCAAATGGTTCTGTGGCTTGGCTACCGAGATCTTCGTTTCATTGGAATTGAAACAATATTCTGGACACGAAAAACATAATTCAGTCATTTTCATCAAACAAAACTTGTATCTCTTTCAGTCTTTTAATGTACCTAAAACCTCCACCTGATTTTAAAACGTAGTTTTAAAATGTACTGGGTTCAACTTTGTTCGATGCGATGGCTTATATCTATACTTATAATAAATCTGTAGAGAGGTCAATTCTGCACATTATTAAATATACATATTTACAAAATAACTATCAGGGGGTGATTAGGGATTGATACTGATGCCAAAAATGCAATCAGTAGAATTTTTGTCTGTCTATATAACCGTTATAGAAACAAAAACTACTCGACGGATTTTAATAAAACTTGGTCCAATTATTATTCATACTCCTGAGATGGTTATAGTATACTTTTCATCACGCTACGATCAATAGGAGCAGAGCAGTGAAGGGAAATGTTGGGAAAACGGAAGAAAGTTGACGACCCGTTGTCGCTGGCAAACGCGACATGGTCCGCGAACGAAGTCGCTGGCAGAAGCTAGTCTAGTAATAAAGCCGGTACTTTCTTAGGACCACATTCTATAATAAAGAAGCCTAAGACTGAAAAATAGTAAGTTGAAAACCGCATAAGGATTGGTTCAGCCAAATCCGACTTGGTTTATTATGTTTTATGTAAAATACATACAGTTTAAACTAAGATCCTCCTTTTTGAAGTCAGTTAAAAGTTAAAATAAAACTAACAAGTACGAACTGAAATGACCAAGTAACAGTACACGGATTCTAGTGCTTAAACTTTAAGCTGAGAATATTTAACGAAGGCTGTATACATTGTACGATTGAAAGTAGGTTACCCTTTGAGACGGTCATCTGCCTTGGGATTCGAGAGGTTAAGTTTGGACTCAAGTTGCGATCACTTGCTATATGAATGGTTCATGGCTGCCTCGTTGGTCTAGTTGTCGCATAGCCGACTGCTGATCACGAGGTCTCGGGTTCGATTCCCGGGACGGGCCGAAATCGCTTTGTGGGTTTTAGAAACTTTCACAAAGCAGCCCGGAGTTGGAAGTTGGTGATTGATACACCCGTGCATCGGAGAGCACGTTAATGTCGGTCCTGCGCCTGATCTCTCTCCGGTCGTGTCGGATTGCCGTCCCATCGGGTTATGAGAGTGAGGGAATAGGGAGTGCACCTGTGTCTGCGCAAATGCTTGTGCACTATAATATGTCCTGCGCAGCTGGCTGATCTCCTTATATGAGAACAGCCGCCGTGGCCGATAATCGGCTAGGAGGCCATCATCATCATCATCATCATCATCATCATCATCATATGAATGGTTTAGTTACTTATATATATGTACTTATATAAATTATGAATTTAATGATATTTTATATTATGTTTATCTATACTAATATTATAAAGAGGAAAACTTTGTTTGTTTGGTTGTAATGAATAGGCTCAAAAACTACTGGACCGATTTTAAAAATTCTTTCACCATTCGAAAGCTACATTATCCACGAGTGACATAGGCTATATTTTATCCAGGTACGAGCAGTAATTCCCACGGGATGCGAGTGAAACCGCGGGAAAACGGCTAGTAACAATATAAAATGCAATGCCATTACAGGCAACTAAGTCCTAAGAACACACCAAGTTGTAAGATCCTTAACATTTCATAGAGGCCTACGCTTAGTTCGAAATAAAGAATTTAGTTATATTCCATGACGGTCTGTAAAATGGTGATGAGTTTGAAGTAACTTATGTATGTTTTAGCAAGTGTATGTATACATTTTTTTTGAGAAATGGCATATCAACAGATATTCTACGCATAAGATATTATCATATTTTATAGAAAATACACGCTTTTTTGACGCCATTTTAGGGACGTTAATTATGAATATTGGATTTTTGAAAATCAATAGTCGGGATGAACTCCTTCGCACTCTCTTAAACAAGTTTCTTTGTCCAGTCTCTAAAATTTCACCCACATCAGTTTAGTCTTATCAAATCGTAATATTTCTTATCACTAATTATCCTCACCTATAATTAGTATAACCATAACAAATGTCTGCCAAGTTAGATGCGATCGTCAGTCATATAACGGATTAGAGTATTTCCTACCAGGAAGCATATATCGATGCGTATGCGCAAGTATAGTCGCGAGCGTAATGCTTACGGTGTCATGTTGAAGCTATTGTTTTGATTTTCTTTTGTTTAATTTTTTTTATTTAGGTTAAGGTTGTTTTGGTTGCATTTGTTTATTTGTAATCGGGTTATTTAAATATTGTTTAATTTTTAAACGGTTTTATTTAGGTCAGGGTGTTTGTTTGTTTGGGTCAAATCTTGTAATTGAAATTTAACCCTCTTCCCGTTAACCGATTGATCTGAAATTTGGTATACGCCTTTGATTCTGGTGACAATACAATAATCCATATTCAATATTATTGTGAATCCAAGATGGCCGCCGCTACAAGATGGCGGACAACTTAGTTTTTTTATTGTTTAGCTTTAGTACATTTATCTGCTTACCATAAACCGTTTAACTTAAAAAGTTTTTTTACCTTTTTCTTATTTTAAGTTTTTAGTTTTTATTTCTCATTCTATTTAAGCGGCGGCCATCTTGATTTGATTTTGTATACTGCACTGTATTCTACTTAAAAAGCCCTTTTCATTTGTATATCCATAATCCATATTGATGGATTAAAAAAGTAAGTTGTCCGCCATACTGTAGCGCGGCCATCTTGGATTTTGATTTTGTGTACGCGCACTGTATTTTACTGTATCAAGCCCTTTCATTTGATATCCATTATTGATGGGATTAAAAAAAAAAACTAAGTTGTCCGCCAATCTGTAGCGGCGGCCATCTTGGATTCACAATAATATTGAATATGGATTATGTTATTGTCAACCGA
>NWSH02000085.1:11030274-11058372 GCA_002382865.2 Heliothis virescens
AAAATAAAACAAATTTTAAACATATGCATTGATTACACTAAAATAAAATCGTGGGGCACGTGCAATATTTTATAATCGTCAGTTAAAATCTGCCCCACGATTTTATTTTAGTGTAATCAATGCATATGTTTAAAATTTGTTTTATGTTTTAGCTTTTAGTACATTTATCTGCTTACCATAAAACCGTTTAACTTAAAAAGTTTTTTTTACCTTTTTTTGAGTGTTGCAGTTATAACAATGGTAGTTTTTAAGGCCATTTTTTCCAAAATTATTCTGTAAGATTTTCGCTTTAAATAAAATTCTATCTTAGAATCTAATTATATCTGAGAACTTTCGTCAGCGGTTTCACCCGCATCCCGAGGGGACTACTCCGCGCACCTAGGTAAAAAGTAACTTATAGACTTCCTAGATAAATGGGTTATGTAACACTAAAATATTTTTTCAAATCGGACCAGTAGTTCCTGACATTAGTGCGTTCAACCAAACAAACAAACTCTTCAGCTTTATAATATTACTACCTATAGATTAAAAAAAATGCTATAAAATCAAACTGTTTAATTTTTTATCTTTATCTTGTCAGCATTCAATAAAAATTGAACTTAATCACAGGTAACGGGTTGAACCACTTTTGTGATCGCCAGTACTGTAATGTAACTCGACGGTTCTAGCTCATAATTGTAGTGCATTTGAGTGTGCAACGACAATTTCAAGTAGATTAAACACGGTGTTGAAAGAATTGGACTAATTTGTACTTAGTGACAAGTAATAGCGACTTCATTGAATAAACTGTCGCGTATAAATTACAAATAGGTTGAAATAGAAAGGGGATTACTTTTCTTGCTATGATACTAGGTATAGTTCGCGCACCCGGACAAGAAGTAGCCTTCCTCGGTAAATGAGCTGGATAGACCATTGATCGACACTGAAAAATATATTGAAATCGGATCGGTACTTGCTGGGCTTAGCAAGAAACAAACAAATTTTCCAACTTTATAATATTGGTCTAGATTTGATAAGACTAAAATGCTATGAAAGTGAGTATTGTTTTCTAGCTCTATTTTTTTCATGGTCTAAATACATTCTAGAACTCCTTGATAACATAATTTGCCTAGCCTTTTCCTGACTACGTAGGGTCAGCAATCGGATGCAGCAGAGTACCAGTGTTTTACAGGGAGCAACTGCTTATTTGACCACCTCAGCCCAGTTACCCGGGCAACTCGATACCTCTTGGTAAAACTAGTTGTTAGACTTTCTGGCTCCTGACTACCCGTAACTACTGCTAAAGACGTTCAAATAACAGCCGGGACCTACATTTGCGTGCGTTTTAAAACTAATTGAAAACCGGACAGAATGAAAAGTGTCAATTGAACTAACTAATAAGTTGGTAAGTATGTTATTACTGAGTTTACTCGCTCTAATAGTATTGCGTGCACGAAATTAGCATGTGAGAAAATTTTAATAGCAAGTATTATGTTCTAGGCGTGGAATTTTAATAATTTTGCATGTCTCATTAGTTTGGCACGCGTTGGACAAGTTCTTTAATAGCGCCTTGAAAGGTTATTAGTAAATTCTTTATTACTTTAGTATGTTTGATTTTTTACGTCTTTTAGTAGGTACGTCCTCCTAAGTTTCGGAGTTGGCAATCTAAAAGGATTCAATTACTTAGTTGAACTGTTTATTAGGGACGCGGGTAAAGTCGCGAGATTCAGTTACGGCCATTCCCAATAACCTATCTGTCTGTTGATTTGCTTACCACAGATATAATTTTGACATTAAATCCATACAAGTAATGTCAAATTCCTATCTCTAGTAACCAAATCGACAGATAGTTAAGATATTGAATTCCGCAGTAAGTCAAGTCAAAGTCAAAGGTTTTTCATATACACCTAATAATAGCTAGGTGCGCGTTTTTTCCCATAACTCCTGGAAACCGTGCACCCAGGAGTTATGGGGAAAAACGCGGCAAGAAACTCCGTAGACACTCTTCGGTGTTTTGTTAATTTGCTAAATTGACCAACAATTTGAATGTTTATGGTGACCGATGCTCCAGAATTTGTACACCATAAAAGAAAAGTATTTCACCAAGCCCTTGAAAATCACGCGAATCATTGCCCATAACAACCTCACCAAACCATGTCAATATGTTAGTAATCTCTCTTTAGGGATGGGAATTACCAAATCGATTGCAATTCGATCGGCACGAAAGTCCGATGTATCGATAAAAAACTGTAAATAATCGATAATATTAGTCTGTAGTTATATGTGTAGGATGGTTGCACGTTCTTTATGCCGTTATCGAAATTGATGCATCAAAGATTATTCGAGATTTGATATTAATGGTTTAGTTATTTTATTTAATGCTGTGAAGACGTATTTTAATGGGATTATCTTAAAAACTGTCAATTGAATACAGCACCTGCATCCAGTGGAAACTATTCCGGATAAAAAGCCTAGCTAGTACATACCTAGTAGCCTAGTCAAATCGGCTCAGTAGTTTCTGAGATTAGCGCCTTCAGTTAAGCAAACTCTTCAGCTTTGTGATATTAGTATAGAGCAATTGATACATTATTTATGAGTATAGTTGTTATAAAGCGTTTTGTGACAGCAGCTGTGACTAACGGCCGTTCCCAATAACCTATCTAACTCTGGATTTGCTCACCAGAGATAGGAATTTGACATAACTTGTATGGGGCTAATGTCAAAATTCTATCACTAGTAAGCAAATCCAGAGATAGACAGAATATTGATTTCCGCAGTTAATCACAACTCAACACGGTGGATACCACAGCTACCTAAATATTTGCATTTTGATTAACACGTTTTCATAATATAATTTCTGAAAGAAGATAAGCCTTTATGACGAAATTTCACCTGTCTAGACGACGACTCATCGTATGGCCATTCAAAATGCATCTTCACATTTAAGAAACATATAAGATGTTTCGAATATCAATGTCAATGTCAGAAAGAGTCACATAAGTCCCAATAATTTAAGCTTCGAAAGTATTTTATTGCAATTTTGCATACTTTGCATTCGGATTAACTTTCTACCGAATATTAACGGTAGCTTGTCAGCAAGTTCATTGGATTTTGAAGATATAGTACGTAACGGTTTTAAAAAAATATCAAGGACTATAATTACGATTATGTTGTAATGAAATGAAGTTAACCGTATCGTTTCGCGAGAACTTATTTGAATAATTAAAAAAGGGACTGTATAACTACACATTTAAATTCCGTTCTTACTGTGCAGATACCTACTTGGACTAGCCCTCACACTGTCATTATGTCATCGATATAGATAAAAATCGAAAAAATATAAGGACATCATGATTCTATGTATAATAGCTTTCAATAAAAATAAAACAAACAAGCTATAACATTTTATTTCGTAAGCATTATTAATGAACCCAACCCAAATATAGAAAATACCATAGTTGTATTAAAAATATTCAAAATCTTATTTTTACAATAACCATTAACTTTCACCCCTTTTTCTATTTTTATTATTTGTAATTCCAAAATGTCCCCATCAAGAAAATAGTAACAAGGTTATTTTTTCAAGGGGGACCGAACTTTATTTTAAATATTTACATATACCTTACTATCTATCTAATCTAATACTCTAATACATATGAAATAAATATTAAAATACGGCATCAAAAAACTCCTCTTCATCGCTGCCCACTGGAAGCGTACCCAAGAGGCTGGCAGCATTACCACGTTGAATGGCAATGCTTATTTTTTGTCCAAAGTAGAAACCAGCCCTTGGGTCGCTTGAAGTGTCAGCAAGCCGCTTAGCTAATTCCTTAAAAACGAGGTGAGCACTTGGACCCCACGGCCCGAGAGTTTCAACCCCAAACGGCTCAAAGGTATAGTTGCCTATGAGGGTGCTATATTTGCGCCGTTTGAGGTTCTCTGCAGCCGCAGCAGCGGAACCAGCACATCGCGCCGAGCTAGGAAGGTGAGATGGTGCAAGAGTATCGACGCAAGTCGCGTCCCATACTAAAGACCTACCCATCTTCCACGGGAATAACGACATACCGTCTGGTCTCTTGCCATCGTCGCGTACCAAGCCACTGGGTTCTAATACGGCTGGTACACCGACGGCAACAAGAGCGCGACGAATAATGTCATTAATATTCGCATGCCGTGCAAAACGGCCCGCGCTACGGCTGCAGGATAAGCCGTGGTGTCCAAGGCTGCTGACAGCTTCCCCGCAGTGGCAGCGATGAGGAGAGCAGCACGGCGCACCCAGACGCAGGCAAACAGCTAGGCGAAAAGTAGTGTCGTCAAACAAGGTGCCTATGTTTGACGACGGGAGTGCCAGAAGCCATAAACCCGACTCCCATTCACCCACAGCCAGTAGGCGCGCTCGCTCTGCAGAAGTAATTGACGTTTCAATTAATTTTTTCCGAATAACTCTGCAGAGCGGCTCATCCCACTGTCTCTGGGAGGACGGGTTGGCGGGTAAATCCGTATTCGGGCAAGTGATTTTCCAAGCGTCTATAGCCTCAGTAAAGGTTATTGATTTATGAACATTAAATTAATGGAATTATAATAAATGTGAAAATTATTTATGTAGACTGAATTTTTAATATACAAGTAATAGATTTTTAGAAAAGTGATTGTGAAATGTCTAAAAATATTTGATGTATTTAACTGTCTATAGACATTAGACATTTAATGGTTTACATAAATAAATACTAATATACATATTTAGATGTTTGCTATCAAACATACACATACAAAATTCTTTCTTATATACTAAGTAACAACATGAAAATTTTATTTCGCCAAATCTTAAGTTTATTAGGTATGGTCTTAAGTCCATTATTGGAATCGACCATTTAATAAGAAACAAATAAAATTTAATCATTAAAATCAGACTTAATACTTGATAATTATGTCAAAAAAATCTTTCCTCGGAGAATATATTTCTCAACTGCAAAAAAAAGCTGTCTCGTAAAATTGTAACCTATAATTACGATACAAATAAACTCGATCATGATATTATGTAAGCTAATTTGCAATAATCTATTCTTTGCTCAACATAACTGCATATCAAAAGTTGTTTTTTCGACCTTGAACGTTACCACATATTATTATGGACAAAACTCCAACTTGTTCCAAGACTCAAGTGTCTACCAGCCTCGGGGTTGCGGGATTGTTCGAAAGAGCTACCGCGGCCCTGGCACACAAAGGGCTCAAGAAGGAACACGGTGGGTTTTGGTCAGTAAATGTCTGACACTGCATCACGCTGCCACATACAGCGGGGTCATCTGATGATTTCCAACCGATAAAAGTGTCTGCACGTTATAAATTATAATAATTATGATTGGGGACTTCTAAATGAACACTTGAAGAGCTCGTGGCTAAGTCAAAGCCGCGCGGATCGATCGATCATAAGGTTAAGCAACGCTTGACGCGGTCGGTCCGTGGATGGGGACCATCTTTTCATAACGAGTTCTTCCGTGTTTCGGAAGGCACGATAAACAGTGGGTCCGACTGTCATTTGAACATCTTTGGCAGTCGTACGGGTAGTCGAAGCCAGAAAGTCTGACAACCAGTCTTACCAAGGGGTGCCAGATTGCCCAGGTAACTGGGTTGTGGAGGTCAGATAGGCAGTCGCTCCATGTAAAATACTGGTTCTTAGCTGCATCCGGTTAGATTGGAAGCCGACCCCAAAATAGTTGGGAAAAGGCTAGGCAGATGATGACTTCTAAATGAACACTAGCTGTTTTCCTGCGGTTTCATCCGCATCCTGATGAACTTCTTCACGTATCTGGATAAAGTATAGCCTATAGCCTATATTTCTTGGGGATAGTGCAGCTTTACAGTGAAATATATTTTTAAATTGGTCCAGTACTTTCTGAGCCAATTCGTTATAAACGTGCTTACATACAAGTTTTGTAGGAATTCTACAGTTGTCATACTAAAATGATAGTCATTATTTCATCATAACCATCAACAAAAGTATTAATTCCAATAATTATTGTCCATGAAGCTCAAACAAACAAACGTACCCACAATTAAAGTCTTGTTAACCAAACAGAGCCAAACACATTTAATTCAACATCAAATGAATTTAATAATACGATTCGTCCATCACAGAGGATCGTTAAACTGGAATTAATTAACTAAACATTAAACTTTGTCTTCATTACGACCAACTTTCACTGCAAATGTTCAAAATTAAAAGTGAAATGACTTAGTTTAAAGAAACCTCTTTTCTAATAACGTTTTGATCAACGAAAACGAAACTGTGTTATGGATAGTTATGTAAAACGTTATGGGAATTAGCATGGGTTACTGGTTTCTATGGTAACTATGTACCTACGTTACTGGTTAAGTTATAGCCAGTTTCGCGGTCGGTTTTTAGGGTTCCGTACCCAAAGGGTAAAACGGAACCCTATTACTAAGACTTCGTTGTCTGTCCGAAACCGTGATAGCTAGAATTCTGAAATTTTGACAAATGATGTATATCCGTTGCCGCTATAACAAAAAATACTAAAAATTAAAAAAAAAACATTATTAAGGCTGTCGATTTATATTCATTAATTGCAAAATTGTATACTAGTAGCGCCATCTATTAGAAATAATGTGCAACTTAAGTAACTCACACTTGACCATTCCTATTGTACTTCCTTGTAACCCTTCGTGCGCGAGTCCAACTCGCACTTGGCCGGTTTTTTTTTCTTTATAAACAAATGCTTTCTGGTTTCAAAATATTGGATCTGGCATGGGATCTGATTTACTTATAGTTTCTACTAGGTTTAGATTTTCATTAAATCGTTCAGTATTTTCGGAGCCTTCACAAACAAACATACAAGAAAGGTTTCCTCTTTATTTTTAGGTTTGTTAGTAAAGGTACCTTTTTTTCGCATATAAATACAAGACTAATGGCCAGTTTCTGAGCACCTTTATCGGTGGTTTAACTATTCATTTTCCCTCAAAAATGAATAGATAACCTTTCGATAACTCAGAAACCGGCCATAAGCTCATCAAAATTGTACATAGATGTAACTTATATCTCAATAAGTTGTCTAAGATCTTAATGTAATCAGATACAGGAAAATATTGTATAATACAAATATGAAAAATGTGTACAGATTAATGACATCCGATAAGTTCAAATATACATTTTTAAATGTTGATATTATAATTAATTGTTAGTTTTATTTAAGTAGTACCGTGTCATTAGTCGTTGTCAAACATTATCACAATGTTTTTGAATATTCTGTCAACATGAGTATTAATCTGCAATAACTTAATAAATATCTTGTTTATTCTAAAGGGAAGATTATTTTCATTATTATTTATACTTGACTAGTTTATTCCATCGTTTCATCCACATCCCTCAGTGTGAACATACTTCATACACACGCATAAAAAGTCTAAAAAAGCATATAGCTATCTAAAACTAAATAATGTTTCAAATTAGACCAGTAGTCCCAGAGATTAGCGCATTCAAGCAAACAAACAAACTCTTTGTTCAACTTATACTAATATTTAGTATAAATTTTAGAAAATCCGATTTTTTTACTATTTACCCAAACGGTGCACATGTTTGCTTTATTTTATGCAGCCTTGCCAGCTACAGTATATTTTCAAAACTACAGCCAATACCTTGCACCCACATACTTCCACTCTGCATAATCAATCCACGTTACCCTACATTTACAATTTAGTCCATCAAACTCAAGCTCATAACTTGAGCTAACGCAAAGCCGGCTAACCCACAATTTACCCTACCTTACACCGTTAGGATAAAACACAGAGTAACAACGTGGGCAGTGGGTTTATGTGCTATCATACTGGTTCTAACTAGGCTGTGGTCCTGTCGACTAATGTGCCTACGGGAAATTATGTGGGCACTTTATATTGCACTTTCTTTAACTAGCAATATAATGAATTTATTGGTCAGTATTTTGTTGGTAATGGAAGTGTAAAAGTGAATTATTTTATTGAGTAAATATGTATTTATAACGTTAAGGATTGATTTTTATTTTGTTGATGTTTTAGTCGACAAATCTATACTAATATTATAAAGCTGAAGAGTTTGTTTGAACGCGCTAATCTCAGGAACTACTACTCCGATTTGAAAAAATCTTTCGGTGTTAGATAGCCCGTTTATCGAGAAAGGCTATAGGCTACTTTTTATTCGGGTGCGCCGAGTAGTTCCCATGGGACGCGGGTGAAACCGCTGGCAGAAGCTATAATAAATAATTGCTAGTTATAGCACTTAAGATTAAACTGTAAATTAAATATAGAGTTATACATTTTTACAGTAATATCCTTATCTGTCTTAATTGTAGTCATTGAGTTCTTAGTTGCCTTCATATACTGAAGATATATCATGCAAAAAAATAAGGATGCAAATTCGTGACCATACATACTTAAACTGGATTATATTACTACTGATCTCATAGTATTTTAAAGCAGAACTGGGCTTGTCTACTTAACATGACCTAGACATTCAAGTTTCGCAAATACTAACGTCAAAAAATCGACAGAATGCAAATATTATGCAAAACGGAAACTCAAAAAGATGTCGCATTTGAATTGACAATGACTCAATTTCTAATTTCTCCCCTAAAGCGGTATACAGACAGACTTACATACATATATGCAGTTCGCTACATGAGAATCATGACGGATTTAATATGGATTGAGAAGGAGGTTCCAGGATACTAATTAATTTTGAAATTCTTCAGGTTTTTGCAAATCTGAAATTCTTCTCAAAAATGAATATTACACTTCTTATCAAATATGTTTGCTTTTCTGAAACCATTTGATGGCTATTCTATACTGTGTACATTTTGATTATCGTTAAGTTACTAGTGTATAACTTCGGAGGGGCAAAGTAATTAAGAAATATATTAGAGATACTTTTAACTAGAGAAAAACATCTTCAAATGTAAGTTGTTGGTAACGCTGCCAGCTTATTGGGTACACACCGGCTGACAGCGATGAGAGTCAATTTTTTGAAGCGCTTTTTAGTATAGTTTTAAGTTTTGTATTTTTATGTAAATATAGGCTTAGTTTAAGTAAAATATAGCTTAAAATGTCACTTTGCTGATTCATTTATGATAAGTTTTTCATCCGAAATTGGATATTTTAAAATTATATTTGGCTCATGAATATAATTTAGAAACGTAGGTTCTACGTGTTCAACTACCAGAAACCTTAAAATGGTGCTTTTGTCATAGTTTTTGTTTTCTACATAAAGAAAACTAAACCAAACGTCTCTATATCCCACAATCTCACTTTTATAGAACTGTCGAAAACTAACCTTACTCCAAGTTGGCTTGTCACGTCCAAGTGAAAGTTAAGTGATTCTAAGCTGTGAAAACATGTAAATATGCGTTAGTAAGTTATGTGAACATTCTGTGTAGAGATGGCCTTGAAGAGATTTGATATAAATGTCTTTCGTGTGTAATGGTACTATGACAGCGTTATAATGGTACGTGTCATAATATTAAGGAAAGTGAAAATATAATGTTTAAAAAGCCAGTGTAGGTACAGACGACAGCAGGTCAACGTATACGAATCTGTCAAATTTTACCAATCAAATATTAACCTACCTTCAATGTGATAAGGTTGAAAATCGATTGCAGAAATTTGACAGATTGTGGTAACTTGATGTGCTGTTGTCTGTACATACGTCAGTCAGTAGACAAAGATTTTCCATAAACAGTTCTACTCGAATTTCGAAAGAACTATTTCCCACACCCGGATAAAACGAAACCCATGTTCTTAGTCAGGCTTCTACACTTCAGTTCTGTCTGTAATTCGCTACAGATTGACGGACAAACTTACATTTATAATCATCAATAACTATCATTACAGGATTTACCCTAACGCGGAATGTAATATGTAATAGTGATGATGATGATGGCGTCCTAGCCGATTGTCGGCCACGGCGGCTGTTCTCATATAAGGAGATCAGCCAGCTGCGCAGGACATATTATAGTGCACAAGCATTTGCGCAGACAAAGGTGCACTCCCTATTCCCTCACTCTCATAACCCGATGGGACGGCAATCCGTCACGATCGGTGAGTGATCAGGCGCAGGACCGACATTAACGTGCTCTCCGTTGCACGGGTGAATCAATCACCAACTTCAGTGTAATAGTAATAAGTATGTGTCTGTAATCTGTATGTTCATAAGTAACTTAACATAATTACCCACTACTTATTATACCACTTTACTATACTAAAGTTGTCCCCAACTCAGCACATAATAATAACTTGGAAACGCATGCGTTTTAACTACATATTATCACATATTATCGTATAGCCTGTGTGTTGAAGTTACTTTAAGTAATGTTATTATAGCTTAAACTTAATCAAGTGTTTTACAACTGTTTATTTATGTGTCAGTTGGTAGGTTTTTTACACATAATTAAAAATACCATTTTGTTTATAGAAGGGATGTTACATAAATTACGCAAATTATTTTATTTTTTTTACTAGCGAGACTTTCAGTGTGGTAGATCAAATCATATCCAGAGACTCTGGGCTAATGTTACTTACTTCTTTTAAAGTTTTCACCAAGTAAAGAATGTACTAAGGAATGAGACATATTTTAAGAAGGTTAATCTTCGCAACTACCAATCCGAAGAAATATATCATATCAAATCAAACGTCTTGCCTGCATAACTATAAACGGAGTTTATAATACGCATGTGGCTAAAGATGTGCTTAGGTACCAATCTTCTGAGACGCCGACCTTGATTTTACCATAATCTGCCACCGAAATCAATTAATCTTGAAATTATTTTATTCAAATACAAAGTTTAATATAATTATAATAGAATAACAAGTTATTTTCCTTAATTATTCAATTTGAATACGGCCAATTGAGCGTGAAAGTTAATAAATCACACTTTACGGTGCAAGAAATGGATGCGGTAGTTTTCCAATGATAGTAGTTGCGTAATATATGGGTGACGCCTCATAAGTATATTTTATCTTATCTTTAATGGAATTCGATAAATTTCACTTTTATTTTGCTAGGCCTATCGCCATTTCTTTTTTATTTATGAATGAGTGACGCACATAGCTATGGCCTAGCTAGTTAGCTTTCGAACCGTTGCATTCTAGAAGTCAGCTATGAGATTATTTATTACTATTTGCTAAGGCATTAAACTTTCACATATATTTTGAAGGATTATGGCAGCCAAGCCGAGGTTTACTTCGTCCTTACTAAAGTGTAAAAATATGAGTTTTTTTTTTGGAGAATCATATATGGGGCATTGTCAGGAATATGAAGAGATTTTAGAGGGTTAGAGTGGAGTTTTCTCGCTTTTAGGTACTGATTCCGCATTTATAATTGATTTTAGTGAATTACTTTGTACCAAAATGTAGTCTAGTAGGTATGTTACTTAATATTCTATTAAGCAATATTTGTTTAGGAATTGTGACATTTTAACGTCAGTGTGGTTAAAACCAGTTCAACAGATGAATAATAAAAAAAACTACGAACTTTATCATAGGTTATGTTTAACAAAAACACTTCGACTTCTCAAAAAGGAGTCAATTCGGATATTTGTACGTTTTAATGGTTCCGTATCCAAAGGTTATAACGTCCCTATTGTTGAGACTTCACTGTTCGTCTCTCACCAGGCTGTATAAAGAAAGAAAGAAAGAAAAACCATTTATTTCACACAAAGGGACACAAAAGACAACAAACATATAATACATACTGACGAAAAAATAAACTATGGACATAAAACACTGCAGTTGCCTCCCTAATGTGTGAAAAGGGTCAGCGCTCATTATATGCTGTGACTCAGGCTCGCAGGCTCGAGTCAACAGCGCTGGTTTTCAGCGCTGACCCTCGTGTCCTTGCCTCGGAAATACAATAAGTTCCGAGGCAGCCCTAGACACGTTTTGACACCGTTTCGGTAAGAGACATAACATTACATAGAAGCACAATAAATTAATAATAATAAAAAGACATAAGATATCTTATGAATCATGATATTATTAACATCGAATGCATTGAATAATAACTGCAATTAAACAAAAATCACAAATATGTTTGTACGTTGATAGACGTCTAAGGTATTTATGTGTTATTGTCACGCGAGATCGCATTTAACATTGTAATTAGTTATCAGACGACTCATTGTTATTTGTAAATTAGATTGAACTAAGATAAAAGTGATACCTTGGTGTTATTTCACCAGTACTTACAAAACAATAAAGTTTAAGAATCTATTATTAATTATAGTTAAAGTCCTAGTTATAATAATAATCTAACCAGCTATTGACCGCAGATTTGCTAGCGTAAAATTCGCGTTAAATCTTGTATTTTTCGTTGGTAAGAAAGAGTCTGTGTGCCGATTTTTAGTGTCCTGTCCGTGTGACCTTGAAAACTGCGAAAAGTCCCATTCCCACAACTGGCTGCACATTTGTTTGTCACAAATAGCCTGCATACCAATTTTTAGCTTTTTACGTTGAAAATTGCGGCGTGCTCCATACAGACTTTTACCCCCCATTTTAGGGATATGAATCACCCTCCATCTCTACAAACATCTCTATTTAAAAAATCACACAAACAGACGAACGAACAGGCACACTCTCCCATTCATAATATTAGTATGGATATCAGGTTACTGGGCACTTCCATCTATTGTCTAGCTTAGTATCAATGTCATTACAGCATGTCCGATGTTTTCAAAACCTTGTTTGGATCCAGTAGTGGACCTGATATCAGTCTTTTTAAACGATTTCAAAAAGAATGGCCGAATATAAAGATCAATATTCAAGATCAATTTCATCTAATTACAGCTGAAAAAAATCAGTTACAGTATTATCGTTGTTTATCATTGTGATTTACGGGCGATATTGGAACAAAGCTCCACTGGCACAGCGAGGCCCATTTAAACGATGCAAACTTCCTAGAAGTGGTCAAAAGCTATCTGAATGACATAATTAGATCAGGCATAGGTACTAAAAGCATTCTGTCGTCACCTGTGGTTCTTTTCAGAATACATGATTGGTCTATCATATACAATTCATGAATTATGCTTGAAACAATGAAATGGTTGAAAATCTTAAAAAATCACCAACAAAAAAGGCTTAAGACCAGAAGGCAGGACGTTCCACTTAGAAAACCCATTTCATTTCTATACACAACGAACTAAAGTTCTTTTTTTAACCTGCTTCTCTGTGATAGTCAAGAAAAATCAGAAGCCTTTTTAAAAAAAGATCCTTCAGGGTGGCCCACCGATGAAATTTATATTGAAATGCAGCTAAAAGCCCGCCAAATGAAAGTAGTGACTGATTGCGGCGAGCAATGTATAGTTTTGATACAAAAAATAAATCCAGTATCACGAAAAACGAAGAACAAAAGCAATATGTTTTACATATCGCCGATGTTTACCGAAAGAAGTATTCGGTGGTCTCAAAATCGAATATCCTGAAAAAGAAAATTGAAAATGAGGAGTCCTTTGCACAGTTATAATTCAGTACTATGGCATTTACTTTATTTTCTGTCACACTAAAACTTGTAAGGTCATTTGTGTTCGTTAATATTACATTTTACTGAAATCACCGATTTTTCTTAATATAAAAAAATCGACAAATCATAGCGACCTCTAAATATTGTTTGATTGAGCTGAAATTTTGCATGTATGACTTTAATACCTAAACAAACAAAAATAGCTATGTGGAGAATAAAAAAATTAAAAAAAAATTTTTTGGACCACCCTAAGCATGGGTATACGATTTTACAACCGTATTAACAAAATAACGATTTACTAACCCATAATAATCTTAGGTTTTCACAATAAGTATTTAATAGTTTATTAAACAACCGAAGTTTCCTTAATGAAAATTAACATTGAGTTAATTTATAGCAAACACTATTAAATAATTTAGCAATTAAGTTTAATTGATTGTGAAAATAATAGCTCTGTTTAATTTGCGAATTTAATTACTGGTAGGGTTGCCAATTACTTGGAAACTGGAAAAAGGTTATTATAATTAGTAGTAGCAAAACCAATAGGTTTAGTAGTTCCGGAACATTTAAGGAACAGATTAACCAAAAAAACCCTTTTCACAAAATGTTTTTTTTTTACATATATCGTGCCATGAAATTATCTCTGGTAGAATATTAGCTTATTATTAACTTAAAATTAATAATTATAAATATGTAGTATTCGAACACAAATTAATTAAAAATTTACTGATATATAAATACCAATTAATTCGGTTACAGTTATTTTAATATTCAGTTATATCGTTTTTATTATCATTCATTTTTCATAATATACGCCATATAAATAAAAAGCCTACAAATATCAAAATCTAGGCTATTTTCTAAGATTTTTGAAAATTCATATGTTTTCGTTTTTGAATAACTTAATAATAAAAATTTAGTTTTCACTACAAATAGTTAATATTAATCTACTATTTATGATAATGACTATATTTGAATAACTACTCAAGTCAATTAACCGTTTTACTCCAAACTATCTACTATTAAATATACATAGTATAATTTGTTCCCATTACTCAATGGAACATCTTACTACATACCATTACTACTTGTTAAACTAAACTACAATATAATTAACTACAGTAGTTTACAAAGTTCTATATTTAAATGTAACTGTAGCACATGAGTAGAAAAACGGAACAGAGACTAAGCTTCAAACAACCGCGCGAATCGATTGCACTACTACAAGTACGCGGGGCATGTGTGTGTGACCACTGGCCGCTTGTCGCGTACGCAGCGATTCTGGGAAAAGACCGGTTTGCGCTTGCACAGGCAGTTGACAACCTCAGGGTCGGTGCGACGCACGTTATCTGTTTGTTTAGTTGCAAGTTTGAATATTTTAATATTTAACGTAATATTTTGTTAAAAATGGTGGTTTATTGTACTGTGTGTATGAATAACCTAGAAAAACTAAAAATATATCATACTTCAACTATCCCAAGGAGTACCTACGATAGGTGAGTAAATATTTTGATTACCTATTACTTTTTCAAGTACCCACTTGCGTTTATTTTATTAGGTCCTTTTTTAACAAGAAGAGAATTGAACACGGTTTGTTTTTACCTTTCATTATTATGACAAGTTTAGCATTTGTAAGTATGTATGTGTACATACCTACCTACTACAACCCAACCCACCCAGGTTGGGTTAAGTTTAAGTATTGTAAGTAAAGATTTGAACTTATTCCCGACGTCTGATTAAGCTGAATTTTTTATACCTGCGTCTTTTAATCGACTTCAAAAAAAGGAGGAGGTTCAATCCGACTGCTTTTTATGTTTGTTGCGTTATAACTTTTAATAAAACTATTAAACAAATGTTTTGTTTAATTTGTCTTAACCTATTGTGACAACCCTAGCAAAATAGGTAACAATTTTGCACGTTCTTAAGAAGCTTAGTCTCTGTTCCGTTTTTCTACTCATGTGACTGTAGGGTGTCAACCTTGGTGCGCACGCGACTACATCGATTTCATGCGTTTGCGCAGACTATCGCGCGCCGAGCATATCCGAACGCGATGTAGGTACTGTCGGCATGAATTAAGTAGCTATTAATTTGTATCGTTTTTTTATTGGAACTGAATGATTTAATTTGAATTCTATGGATAAAACAATGAGGCCAAAAAACATTTTTTTTTTATTTTAAAACGCCCGCTGTCTCGTCAAAGCAGACCGTTTCCATTGTATTTTAAGAAGGATCTTTGGAAAGTAGACGAAATAAAATTGAGAAATTTCTGAATTGTCATACTCTTTGCTAGACCCTTTCCTAATATTTATTATACACTAGCTTCTGCCAGCGGTTTCACTTGCTTTCCCGTTGGATTTACTATGCGCACCTGGATAAAGCCTAAAGCCTTCCTCGATAAATGGGCTATCTAACACTGAAAGAATTTTTCAAATCGGACCAGTAGTTCCTGAGATTAGCGCGTTCAAACAAACTCTTCAGCTTTATAATATTAGTATAGATGTATGGTGCAGCGTGAGGGACTGTTCGATTCTTACTGACTAAAACCCACCGTGTTCCTTCTTAAGCCCATTGAATACCAGGGCCGCGGTAACTCGCGCGAACAATCCCGCAGCTAAAATAAATATTTGCCAGCAACTTTAATCATCATAATTTCATTTCGTTCGCAAAATTCTCTTGTCATCCATACTGTTCGTGAAACTATTTTCAGTAGGATCACACATTTTACTCGGTTAGGTGTTGACTGAGAATATTTCAGGTTTTTCTGCCGTTATTTAATTAACCGCGTGCTCGACTTATTAGATAAATTGTCTCGTAAATTGTGCCAAGATAATGCATATTTGAGATGCAATCTGTATGTATGAAATTATGAATGTTTGAGCCATAATTGGTTTAGATATAAACACCCATTTTCATCAACAATATATATACGTCTGTTTTTTAGGGTTACCCAAAGGGTAAAACGGGACCCTATTACTAAGACTTCATTGTCTGTTCGTCTGTCTGTCTCCACGCTGTATCTCATTAACCGTAATAGCTAGAAAGCTGAAATTTTCACAAATGATGAATTTCCGTTGCCGCTATAACAACAAATACTAAAATTCATAATAAACGTGTGAAACCGCAAATTAAATCTTTGTTATTCATACATTTGTATGAAAAACAAAGTTATTTTTTGCCGTCCGAAAAATGTTTGTATTTTGGCTAGTTGTAGGTATATATAATGGTATGAACCCTTCATGCGCAGTCCTACTCGCACTTGGCCGGTTTTTTTTTAATATTTAAGTGTTCACTTTGAAAATTGATCGTGAAAATTCATTCAGAGTAAACATTTGCTTTAAGAAAACTAGACGTTTATGTTGTCAAACTTGGGCTTTACCTCAAGATATATATGTTGAATAACTGTTTTTTTTTAATCATAAAAATCGCAAATTTCACAAAGTATACACGATTGTTGTACAAGGTGCATATGGTGCACGATTTTTTTATGCAATCTCGCCGTTGTCTACACGTAAAACGTAAAAATGTAAGTACTATACGTTCGCCTCCGACTTTTCGCAGAAATATATGCACGAAATAATTTTGCATTTTATATGCCACGTTCAAAGTAAGTAACTAATTATATTAGCCTCACAATATTAATGTGGCTATAACTACATTATTTTAATAACCCCGTCCAACAGGCTCAATATAGGCTGTCGCGATTGAGGCAAGTAGGGTAAACGTAACTGTTCTCATCTCAGGGTAGCTGCGCCAGTTAGCGGTAGTCGCGCCGTTATTACGCGCGATTGAATGCTCGGCTATCATTCTTATTTGTAGCGGGCGTTTTTTGTTTTATGTATGTGTAACAATTTGTGTAAGGCTTAAAACTACATACAAAGCTACTGTGTTATTTGCTACTTACGTTAGATAAAAAGATCAATGTTTATTTAACTTTTTAAATACTGCATATAGCATGATATTGTTTTTTTCTGGTTTTTAGTTCAAATAATAACCTAAAAAGGAAAAAAAACTCGAATGCCCAAACGGTATTTACGTTCGTAATTTTAAAGTTAGGGACCGCCCATTAATCACGTGAGGTTCGAATATGGGGGGGGGGGTCATATATAAAATCACCAAGCATCAGATCACATCACTTCTTATACCGCAAATGTATCACCAAGGGGGAGGGGGGTGAAAAAAAGCTAAAAAAAACATTACGTGATTAATGGACGGCCCCTTATGAAAATATTTAAAGATTATAAAAAAATACCTTGACAGCCTAAAGAGTAAATTTAATTATAGTAGACAAGCTCATAAACTTAACTAAAGTAAATCTACTTATAGTAGAAAGGCGTGTCTGAATAAATATCAGCTAAACGTATCGCTTACGTAAACTTGATGAAATACGGAATACTTTCCCGTAACTTATTATCGCTTAGTGTTTCAAGATAAAGCCTGATTTTATATAAAAGGGTGTTTCATCATCAGCCTATTTTAATTACCATCTACGGGAGATTTAATAAGAGATAATAAATTATTATACTATGATTATAATCTACTAGCTTCCGCCAGCGGTTTCACTCGCTCTCCCTTGGGAACTATTGCGCACACCCGGATAAAAAGTAGCCTATAACCTTCCTCGATAAATGACCTATCTAACACTGAAAGAATTTTTCAAATCGGACCAGTAGATCCTTAGATTAGCGCGTTCAAATAAACAAACAAACTCTTCAGCTTTATAATATTAGTATAGATAATAAAGAGGAAATGTTTTGGTTGTTTGTACCCTAAGCTTCAAAAGTACTGAACCGATTTGAAAACTTTTTTCACTGTTGGGAAGCTAGATTATTCCCGAGTAACAGGCTAAAATTTGTCCGGTTACGGGAAAAAGCACCTCATAGACGCGAGTGAAACCGTAAAAAAAGGAAGTATAGGATAACATGGTTAATGACCGGTGGTCTCGATGCTCAAAATTTTCGGCAAATTTTCTGTTCTCAGCTAGAAAAAGCTGAATTTTTACAGTTTCTGACTGAACCAATTTTAATGAACTTACATCCATTGCCATGTTACCCATGTAATTGGATTGAGGAAGTTAGGTGGTCACTCTATGCTAGATACTGGCACTAACCTGCATCTGGTTCGACTGGAAGCCGACCCCAACACAGTTGTTAATAAGCTAGACAAATGATAAAATTGGCCTCTAGAAAATATTACCGACTTTTTATCCAAGTGCCTCTTATCCCGTAAAAACATAAAACCCTACGAAATTATTAATATCAAAACCAATATTGGTACATATTTGAAATACTACTACGAGTATAAGCCCGTTACTCAGTTTACTTAGCAAGATGACGTGCGTTTAAAGTTATACAGTACAGAACAAAAGACGGTCAAGTAGTTAGCAATTAACATACCTCACACGTTTTCAATGAAAGTTATGTAGAAGCACATTATTTTAGGTACGCGGTTAAGGTTTTTGTAGATATGAATATTTTTGAAGTTTTACTATTGGCCAAGATTTTTTTTTGTAGTTAGACCAAGGAAAATATGGATTGTTTGCTTATAAGAGGACATGTATAAATAAATATTTCAATTTAATCTTTCGGCATTTTCTATACATTTGATGAATTTAAATGTGATCCATAAATTGGAGCAATATGTAGATACAGTCACGTGCTAAAATCATTTACTATTTACTCATCAATTCACCAGAGGCTATTCCCAATATTCTTGATTTTTATTTTTTTTATTCCTATCCATTGATTTGTTTACTAAAGATAGGAATTGACATTACTCGTAAGGGTCTAACGACAAAATTGTATCTGTAGTAAGCACAACAAAAGGTAGATTATTGAATTCGACTATAACAGCGTGCAAACGGACAGACAAGCTCACTTAACTACATCAACAATACAGCATCTTATCTGTGCAATCTCACGCAAGTTGTGAGAGTGGCGGTATTGTTCTAGCTTGTCAGTTAAACTGCTGTTAATCTGATTGTAACGTTAACTGTTTGTCAATAGCTTTAGTTAAATGGTAGATTTTTGTGATAGTTTAAAAATCTTTTGAATTTTGATTGTAGTTTTGTCATTGGATAATTAGTATTTTTATTCTATTAAATGTCTGGTTAAGGAGCAATTATATTTTATGGTGTTTAAAATGTTAACTTGAAATCAATCTACGGATCAATTATTTCAGTACAGACGTCAGCAAGTCAACCTATCCGAATCTGTCCAATTTTACTAATCGAACATTAACCTTCCGCTTTTGTAATAAGGTTGAAAATCTATTGAGGAAAAACATTAAGATAGGTTGATGTGCTGGCGTCTGTATTTATCTAAAGCTCTGCCTTTTAATAGATCTATCTATTTAATTATAATCTATCTCTCAAAAATACGAAAAATAAAATCCTTTAGTTTTACATACAAGAAATGGTTAAATAAAATTAACAATGAAAGTGAAACAACACTTGCTATTCTGTAGTGCACGTGCGGGTAAAAGGTCATAACACATAACACATAAAACAAGAATTATTTTACTTTACTCAGTTTTGTATTGTTTGACACGAGTTGGTAACGACATTTTGTTAGGCCGTGCTTGAATGCGCAATAATTCTTTTTTTCTTTTACGTGTCTATTTCTAATTCTAGAGATAGTGAAAACAGGAGTAAAAATATTGCTTAAACTAGTTTAAGTTTTTGTTGGTATTTTTATTTGGGTTCTTACAAAATGTGTAAAATATTGCGATTTATTAGCACCTAAAGTACATAAAATCAGTAGGCAAGTATCGAAAATGGGCTGAATTTTAATATTTATACATTTCATAAAATTGCACAACTCCCAACTTGTACTTAGTCCTCTAACAAAAAATAAAAATTATTATGTATGTTTGTTGGTATCTTCACATGCTTTTACGAAGCAAAGTCACAACGTCGTCATTTCGCACTCAAAAGGAGGTCAGTCAGACTCAGTTTAATTTAAATACCTACATCACCTATATGCGTTTTTATTTTGACAGAAACCGCAACGAGTCCACAATAATATGTAAATTAACAGATAATTAAAAATCATCAATTTTAATGAGTCTAGCCGACTATTAGGTTTTAGTCGACCTGACCTTTACATTGTTATAAATCTAGAAAATTATTTACGATCGCGGATGTTATCGTATTAGCACAGGTATTAGTTTTAACGGTTGCACTATTAAACACGCTAATTGTGTCCTTGGATTTTAGATTTCAGGGTTGCTATAGTTTAAATATCAAAATTTTGATTAGAAAATAATCGAATTTTACCTAACGTAATTTTACGATACCTCTCGAAAATAGTTACATTTCCGGATACTGTACATATTGTGGCACGTAACTGTAATAAAGTATATTTTTCAATACTTGACTGAACTGAATTTGATGAAATTTTGTATGAAGATTGGATAAAAAAAATGGTATTACATAGTTGCCGTTCAAATAAACATTTGCTTAAAAATACTAAGAATGAAATATTTTTGACAACCCTATCTTGAGTCCATTCTAAAATCCTAGACTTAGACTAGCCTTGATGATAATGAATGCACTGATTTAATCAAAATTAGTTAAACGCAAACTAATTATAACACGATGCGGTTGACATTTAACGTTAATAAATATTGATGAAAAACTGATGACTTGATGATTATTGATCATGTCAAGAATAGATTCAGATATTATTATGAACAAAAAAACACATGAAAACCGTGGGAAATTGAAAAAAAGGTTGCGTAATCGAAATTAAATTCCAAATGTCAATCAATAATATTCTAAAACATTAATATTTTTAAATCTTCAATGTAACAATGTAACAAACAGGAAAAAATATTTTGTTAGTTTATGTGTTTATTTGTAACCTAAAGGCTCCGAAAATACTGGACCTATTTGAAAATTTCTTTCACTCTTGGGAAGGTAACACATAGTTTATATTTTGTCCGGGTATGCGCAGTCCCACGGGACGCGGGTGAAACCGCTGTTTTTTTTTAAATCCACAATATTTTTAGGACGCTTAAACTGCTTTTCAATATAGTTTTGTAATTCCAAGGATTAAGGTTACATAAAACAGATTAAGTATGAAATTGATAAGCAAATTATGTAAATTGATTCAAGTAATTTAATCTGAAAAAAATTATAATACTTTCTTCATTAGGTACACACTTTTGAGTAAACGAGTTGCTTAAATAAATCCGTTATTAACACAAAAAACAAAGTACATAAGTTTGGTTTCAAACTGCATTTGTACACCGTGTAATATTTATTTATTACAAGGTACATTTTAAGTTTTATAATTTACATCGTGTCCAACAAACCTAATAGGTATAGTTTGTCTGTGGATCAATGTTGTTATTCTTTATGTATTATCTTATGAACTAAGTTTACAATGACATATTATAGTATTATAAGTAATATTTTAAGTATGAATAGTTGCACACGTTTTTCGAGTATAGAATTCATATTCTGAAAAATTCACCAATTCAAAGAAACACTTGTTTTAAGAAAAAAACGGGTGCTTATGTTGACGGTGAACTTGGGCCTTAAACGTTTTTAGGCCCATTTACACCGATGAACATTGACGACATTTATTTTAAAAGTTTCAAATAAAATTTATTCAAAATTATTGTAAGAGGTATTAAAAATTTGTTTTCCAGTTTTTATTTTTGTGATTTTTAAAATACCTACAGAATTTAATATTATTGTAATAAATGCACATACATATCTGCAAATACGTGCATATTTTACTTAAAAAATCTGAATCTTGAATCTTTGTCACGTCACCTTGAACTCGCATTTTGTGGTCACACGAATTACCATTTTGGAAAAATAAATTCGTCTTTTATCACATTTATTCATATTACTATAGCAATTTTTAATAACAGACACTGCTAAAAACACCAGTCACTTTATCCATAGCCAAATTATTGAACTTAGGACCAAATTCACCGACAACATAAACGTCACTTTTCATAAATCAACCGTTTAAAAGAATTTCAATTTTCAAAGTAAACACACAATAATAGTTATTTTACGAAAAACTGACGTTTGTGTGACCATTTTAAAATGGTTTTAAAGCATCTTGAAATAGTGTTTCTATACAAAACAATCTGTGTAAGAGCGTAATATCCTTGCACTTTAGAAAAATGCGTTTTTGTGAAAGTCGTGTCTCTCGGCCAATTTGTGGTCATTGCAGGATATGCGGCCATCTTGTCCCCTACCTCTCAACCACGTAATTATCTTAAAAAAATCCTATGTGGTTTTAGATTTAATATTTCGTAGTTTAGGTGAGACTTAAGATTTTAGGTTACTAAGAAATGAATGTGGATTGGAAAGGAGTTTTTTACCATTTTATTTGCATCATTTTAACTTTTTTTAGTAAACTATAATTGTATCAAAAGAATAATATTACTCAATTTGAATTATTTCCTACGATCCTAGTATAATTAAGTACTTAGTTTCGTAAAAAAATAATTCTCGGCGACTAACTACATTACAAGAAACTTTTGTTTTCGTTTTTATTATTATTTTCTATTATTTATTTAGATGTTTTTTATGTATTGTTCCAGGTGGTCTGGATAGTTGGTGAGGGCGTGTCAAAATGCTGATAACTATTGGGCCCAAGGCCCACCCACTTCACAAGACGTGAGTAAACTAATACTCTTTGAAGTTAACTTTAACTAAATGTGTAGTTGTACTTAACAATAACTATAACTAGTTAGGTTAGAATGATAAGATATTCAGTGTATTTCAGTTTAACTGCCTCGTTGGTCTAGTTGTCGCATAGCCGACTGCTGATCACGAGGTCTCGGGTTCGATTCCCGGGACGGGCCGAAATCGCTTTGTGGGTTTTAGAAACTTTCACTAAGCAGCCCGGAGTTGGAAGTTGGTGATTGATACACCCGTGCATCGGAGAGCACGTTAATGTCGGTCCTGCGCCTGATCTCTCTCCGGTCGAGTCGGATTGCCGTCCCATCGGGTTATGAGAGTGAGGGAATAGGGAGTGCACTAGAGATTGCAACCCGGTATGTCTCTCAACCCGGCCGGGCCCGGTTGCATTCGTCGCCAACCCGGCCGGGTCCGCCGGGCCCGGCCGGGTTGTGTTAACGATGAAAACTTCAAAGTTTTTAATGATTTTTTTTATATATTAATGGAAAAAGACAATGTTTCAAGATTAATATTTATTTCAAACTGGCTTATGAACAATTACCACAATAATCAGTCTCACTCAAGTCTCAAAATCACACTTATTTCAACATTGATTACTTTTACTTATGGACGGATAAGCAGCATCAGCAATTATTAATTTTTAAACGGTTTTATTATAAGTTTAAACAAGCAGGTCTTTCTCTTTACTCTTTATAGTGTCTATTTGAAAACATAGTATTAAAAATAAGAAACTAATAACGCAGCTTATAGTGCTAAAAGTATCATTACAACTTACGTTTAATTAGATATATAGCGCTATGGTTTACTTACCGGGTCCGGTGACCGGGCCCGGTTTGCAATCTCTAGAGTGCACCTGTGTCAGCGCAAAATGCTTGTGCACTATAATATGTCCTGCGCAGCTGGCTGATCTCCTTATATGAGAACAGCCGCTGTGGCCGATAATCGGCTAGGAGGCCATCATCATCATTTCAGTTAATTCCGGTATTCATCTGACCACTAAAAAAAGGTTTTTTTTTGTTTGGGTTCTTAAGAATCTCCGAAACTGCTGAAGCGATTTGATATTTATTTCACTGTTGTTAAGTTAATTATTTCTGGGTGACTTTATCTTTTTATCCTGGTTAGTATTGGAGTTAATTTCTACGGGACACGGGTGAAACCGGGGGAAAGAATTAGTATAAAAGAAACTACAGATAAAACTATTTGGAAAGTGTTCTCTTTTCATCAAAATAATTACTAATTTAATGTAGATTTAGAGTAATAAATTATATTTTAAATAAACTAGCTTATGTCAAATAAGTGAAAGCATTTGACGAAACTCTTCGGAAGCTGCAACTCTTTCCACGGTCAATAATTGGATTTATTTAAAACTGGTTTGAAGCGGATTTTGTTGGTATTTATAATATTTTTTCTAGTTAGTAGATTACAGTATAATTTAGGCTTTAAATATTAGTCTTTTGTGCAGATGTAAATTGATAGCTTTCTCAAATATTTTTGGAGTATGTAAATATTATATACTCGTAGCATGATTGTAAATACATTAATACATATTTATATTTACGATCTGTCTTACATTTTGATGAATTATGTGTAAAAAATTGTTTTTATTTGCAATTTTTAAACAGGCCTCCTAACTTAATGTAGTTCATTTACTATGTTTTTAAAATATAGTTTATTTTCTTCATAGATTCCTTTACCCATTGATAAAGAACATGAAAATCGATTTTGAGGATATACAAAGATATGGTTATCACTTTGAATAAATATTTTCTTCAATTTAGTCATAAGTTACTCATACATATGTGTTTATATCTATAAATAGTTGTATCTATTGCCAGAAGCTAATGTCTAATAATAACATTCACGATATCCGTCTGTCCATGTTTTGGAATTACTGCTAAAGTTTATTGTTCCGGGTAAACAAATATATGTCGGCGTCAAGGGTGGCCGAGTAGCGAGGTATCGGGTCCTCCTCATGGTCCGAGATTATTTTCGGCATAATGTGGGCACTGTCGTGGGTACTCGAGCAAAAGATAATAACTGGTAACTTGTTTTAAAATAACTTTATTCGACTGACGGTTAAAACCACATAAAGACGGAAACATAACACGTGCGTTAGTAGGAAGTGTATGCCTCGACTGCCGGAGCTCAACTGTGTGCGCTCCATCTCGCCGCTTGAGTCGTAACTGCATCCCCTCCACCGACGATCGTGTTCAAGCGGTGGGGCGCGCTTGCGTTTCCGGTCACGTGATCCCCACTGATTCCAAACTGAATTGATAGATGGCGCTGTGTTCGATGTTATCGCTATTGTGGCGCCCTCTATCTCCGACACGGCCATCCTGCGCATCACACGTCCTCGTGTGAATCTGTAAAGGGAAAACCACCACAAGTAGTATTTACCATCGCTCGGTCATCTCTGACCACCAAGTAAACAAAAAAAGGTCTAAAGATACCTCAAAAGTGACCATAATCGGAATATTCTTTAAACGTACAGTGAACTTTACATAAACTAAGACATCACACAAACATAACCCTGGCTGCTCAGCAGCGTAACCTCCTCGAGGCCCAAAACAGTGGTCTCACTCAGACCCAGACGGTGGTCACATTGACCCAGACAGTGGTCACATTGACCCAGACAGTGGTCACATTGACCCAGATTGTGGTCGCATTGACCCAGATTGTGGTCGCATTGACCCAGACAACTAGTCATTTTGGTCAAAAATTTTACAATAGCGTAAATCAGATTCTAAGTCCGTGATCAATTCAGATGGTACTTTACTTTGTGGCATCTTTCTAAGACGATCGTGAGCAAATTTGTAGTAACGTTTACAATTCAAAGCTTTCAGTGTGTTACGGTCTGTCTAAGCTATCTCATGTACAAAGGCAATCAGCTGTGCAGTTCTATAAACCAGGTACACTTTATGGCTTCTGCTCTCATTGCTAGTCAGACTTTCAATTTGTAATTACAAGAACCATCACAACTACAGTTGCCATTCTCATCAATGCATTGTGTCCCTTGCCCGTTTGAGCCACCTGCCCTCTTCAGACCTTCTAAGGGACCACAAGCACAGAGACATGACACCGACTGTACCACAGACTACACAGGTCTCTTCCCAGTCACCCGATGCCATCACACAGGCCAACGGGACTTTTCCAAGTCACCCCGATATCCATCATAGGTACAGCTTAACACAACATAATCACTCAGTAAGGTAACACTTTACCAACAAATCTACAGTCTGACACACAAATTAAAGCATACCAACTCAGTGCGAGTTAATTGAGCAAGTAGTAAAGTAAGCAATGAATCAAAACAGCGTACTGTTTTATCAGGAAAGAACCAAACTCTTTACTTTGTACTTGTTGGACTTCCTTCTCACTATTTGAAATGAAAGCTATCACATAACTAAGCTCTATCTAAGCTCAAGTATAAAGGCAATTAACTATCCAATTTAATAAACGACATACATCTCAAAGCTAATACGAGATGGGCATTACTTTCGCTATTTAACAGAAAGTTTTACATCATCAATCTTGTTATCGTAACGGGTTATAGCATCACAACCATCAAGGACTTTGACTTAACCCAGGGGTCGAACCCGAGTTCTCGTGCATCACTACTAAAGTGACAAGATATGCCGAAAATAATCTCGGACCATGAGGAGGACCCGATACCTCGCTACTCGGCACCCTTGACGGCCGACATCAGAATTGGGATACACTCGAGCTGAAGAAATTTTGGAAAATTGAGCGTGACGTCACGCTGTGATGAGAATGAATTGGTAGCAGCGAGCATCTCGTTGAAGCTTGCATATATCAGCAACCCTTGGTGTGTGATGAACTTTGGTGAGTCATTTCCATTTTATAATGATTGTGGAGCCGAATGCTCAATAATTTTGGGTCCAAGTTTAGTGGCAAACGTGTAAACAATAAAGTAAACGTGAATCAATCACGGTAGTGTACAAAGTACCCTCATAACCTGTGAGGAAGATTCCTCGATCATCGAGTGCCTCGAGAGTTAGATGTCATAGTTTGGTGGCAGTGGTAGTGTAAACACACATCCGATTAATAATGGCGATGTGTACTCACCAACCCTGGACCGCAACCTCATGATAACAATGTGGCGATGGTCTGTAAGAATCGTTGGTCGCGAATTTCGATCTTGTTTGGTGCACAGAGTGCTTTATGTGTTTAAAGCACATTTAGGCGATAGCTATTTTGTGAGTCGTTGGTGCGATTCTCATTTGCTTGGTGCGCAGTTGTCCCTGTGTTTTGGTGCAAGGCTTAGGGCGAGGGTTTCATGAGATTTGGGGGAGGGGGGGTGGGGGGGGGGGGGGGTGGGAAGAGGTGAAGGTGAAAGAGAGGAGAGAGGATAGAAGGAGGAAAGAAGGAGGAGGGGGGGAGGAGGAGAGAAAGAGGAAAAGAAGGGAAGAGAGGTAGGGGAGTAAAATACGGCAATTACTTTTTCAAAATCTGTTTTGATTAATAGTAACCGATAAGTTGCGGTGATTTTGCTTTGCTTAATTTGTTGATCGGAAGTCTTCCAATTAGATTTATTGTTGTGCAGGAGCACTGTTTAAATAAACCCAAGTACAAGTGTTGTTGTACGAGTGTATGTGTTATGAGTGAGAGATTATTTATCACGTAGATTTAGTGGAAATACAAACGGTGAAGATGAGTCATTTGTTTCCATTGGAGGTTAAGCCGAGCTATTTTTTCTTCCTGAGTATTTATCTGCAGGTCCTACATCCGAGGGCGGGTCCAGTCATGGATGACCTTGCCCACTAATCACTGCCTTGGCAATAATGGATTGCGATCCTGAGGTTGATGCAGCGGAAAAATCGTATATCATCATGTGATGCAGTTGCTGTGAGCATACGTTACACAGATGTCAAAATGGAATGGAATGCTGAACGAGAGTGAGTGCAGCGTGTAACAACCGAAAGCAGGAGTGAATGGAAAC
>NWSH02000085.1:11060485-11091308 GCA_002382865.2 Heliothis virescens
AATGTGGGCACTGTCGTGGGTACTCGAGCAAAAGATAATAACTGGTAACTTGTTTTAAAATAACTTTATTCGACTGACGGTTAAAACCACATAAAGACGGAAACATAACACGTGCGTTAGTAGGAAGTGTATGCCTCGACTGCCGGAGCTCAACTGTGTGCGCTCCATCTCGCCGCTTGAGTAGTAACTGCATCCCCTCCACCGACGATCGTGTTCAAGCGGTGGGGCGCGCTTGCGTTTCCGGTCACGTGATCCCCACTGATTCCAAACTGAATTGATAGATGGCGCTGTGTTCGATGTTATCGCTATTGTGGCGCCCTCTATCTCCGACATATACATTACTCAATATTACTTACAACATTATATTTTCATTCCAAGCATTTGATAAAACAACTTTAACTGTGCTATGAACATAAACTCCAATATAATACACTATTATGCATTTGTCATATTATAACAATTCAGCAATCATCTTTGTTCGAATAAGTATATAGAAATTAATGGAAAGTATAGAAGTTTACATTCAAATAGTTTGTTACTTTGATTATATTTTTGAATAATTAGTTAAAAATGACATACGTATTCAGAATTTTAATCTACTGTTTGTGTAATACAACCAATCAAACACGCGAATGATTCCAATTAGCGAAAAACCAACAAAAGTTGATTACACTTAATTGCAGAAAAACGGAAGAAGTGTTATAAATTCTAATTGATAAAAGTGACAGCAAACTATAACACTTGTTTATCGATACGTGAAGGGGTCATTTTTCGTAAACGCAAGTATAATTGCTCAATATAATGTTTGCAAATAATATTCTTTTATATGGTACTTACAGCCTTTATATTTTTATTTATTTGTACACAATCTATCTATAATACATAACTATAACAGTTAAGTAAAAAAAACTTAAAACTAATACTAAAAGGCGTCGAAAAATTCCTCCTCATCGCTGCCGACCGGGAGCGTGCCCAAAAGGCTGGCAGTATTGCCACGCTGAATTGCAATGCTTAATCTTTGACCAAGGTAATATAGTATTCTTTTAAATTAATATCGTTGGTTTAATTTCTTAGCTGTCGCATTATGGTAAACCCTGCAAGGGTAGTTTAAAGTGTCATATAAATACTTACGTTTTCGTGTATATTAAATTAAATTCTTTAAAGTAGCTCTGTCTGTTGTCGTGCTTTCATGCCAGAATTACGGATTCGATTTTAATGGTATTTTAACACAGATAAGCTAGAGCTTAAGAAAAGACAAAGGCTACTTTTCACTTTCCCTGGGACGCAAGTATTACCGCGGGGCACAGCTAGTTTCAGAAACATGAACAACAAATCAATATACTGTGGTGAACCTGCTATTGTTCGATGCCAATGCACGTACGACTCATAAACTCTTTCCTTGCATTCTTGCTTCGAACTGAGCTTAAATGGCTGCGGTCTCATTTTATTGGCACTCAAGTGTAGGTACTGTAGGTAGTTTCATCTCACAATTTTTGTTTTTCATAGCTGATTCTCCGTACCTAAAACCTTATATCATCATAATTTTAATCTATACTATTGTTATAAAGCTGAAGAGTTTATTTGTTTGAACGCGCTAATCTCAGGAACTACTGGTCCGATTTGGAAAAATTCTATCAGTGTTAGATAGCCCATTTATCGAGGAAGGCTATAGGCTTTTTTTCTGAGTTTGCCGAGTAGTTCCTACGAGACGCGGGTGAAACCGCTGGCAGAAGCTAGTAGAAAAATATTTAAGAAGGGTTAAGTAAATTCTCACTAAGGCTGGGTTACTGGATTCAACTTTAACTATAACCTATCTTTATCCAGAGCCGTGAAAAGGCCGTTTATTGGTCACACACTTGTCACATCGCCAATGTGACCAATAGACGACCATTTCACGGCTGGTTAAGGTTAGGTTATCGTTAAAGTTAAATCACGCAGCCCAGCCTAAATAGTTTAAACAAGTATGCTTATTTTCTTATTAACAAAAAAACGGTAACTAACATAAAGTAAGCCGTGAAATAAATCAAAAAGCATTTATTCAAAGTAGGCTGAAAACAGCACGTTCTGAACGTCAAAATTACATGAGACAGCCCCAAAACGCCGCCCATTGGTCAAATGGGTGATTTGACAGCTGTTTTGGTTCGGTTAAGTTAAATGGTGCCACCCGTTCAAGTAATCTTAAGTAACTAAGCGTATTTAGATGTAAGCAATGTTCTTACAAAACTCACAAGTAACACCCACTTGTGTAAATTATAGTAAAACATTTGTTACCTAAATAGTGCAAAACAAAGTTACCGGTTTCCGACGTAAACGATGTTAAAACATCTATTATATGTGCGCAAAAACCAGTTATTACGGATCTATCGATCAATCGATCAAACGTAACGAGTATAATCGATTAACTTGTCTGCGAATGCAAGTGATATCTGGTTAGGAAATGTAGTCTAAGAAATGTTAATTTTGGTTAGTATTTCAGTTAAAGTATTTCAAGTTAATTCTTTTTGAGGCCTGATTTAATTGTATAATTATGTGAATAATAATCATGTTGCTTTCTAAATATTTCTAGATTAAATATCTTTATACTTATATGTTGCTGCTTTGATATTAATTATAAAATACTAGCTTCTGCCAACGGTTTCACCCGCGTCCCGTGGGAACTACTCGGCGCACCCGGATAAAATGTAGCCTTCCTCGATAAATGGACTATCTAACTCTGAAAGATTTTTTTCAAATTAGGCCAGTAGTTCCTGAGATAAGCGCGTTCAAACAAACAAACTCTTCAGCTTTATAATATTAGTACAGATTTAATTCGATTTCAATCTTTCTCTTTTTATAATTGGTAACAAACTCGCTATTTTAGGCCTTTTTGGTAGATGGGAAATTATTGATTTCCCTTTTTACCAACAGTATTGTATGCAAAATAATAGAGAGACTCTTATATTGACTAAAACTTCAGGGCCCTTCGATTTAAACAGCCTTGGTAACTCTTTCAAACCATCAGTCAGCCCTGAGTGGGGCCTGAAGAAATGAAACCATTCTATTTGATTTAAATACTAGCTTCTGCCAGCGGTTCCATCCGCATCCCGTGGGAACTACTATGCAAATGAATAAAAAGTAGCCTAAAGCCTTCCTTGATAAATGGGCTATCTAACACTGAAAGATTTTTTTAAATGGGACCAGTAGTTCCTGAGATTAGCGCGTTTAAACAAACAAAGTCTTCAGCTTTATAATATTAGTATAGATTATAAACCTAACGAGTTTGTTTGTTTCGTTGAACGTGCTAATCTCAGGAACTACAGGTCCGATTTGAAAAAATCTTTCAGTGTTGGATAGCCCATTTATCGAGGAAGGCTATAGGCTTCAACCGCAGAGTAGTTCCCACAGGACGCGGGTGAAACTGCTGGCAGAAGCTAGTTTTAAATATACCTACTTAATTAACAGTAGCAAATTTTTCCTTTAGATGGTGACGTGCGACAACTCGAGCGCGCCTCTGGGCGGGTTCCGCCTGGGCCGCGAGGACGAGAGCTCGCGGCGTGCGCGCGCGCCCTCCGTCTCCTCCCTCTCCTACAAGCACAAGATAGACGCCTTGTTCGACGACACGCGGTCCGTGGCGAGCAACCAGTACGCGCCTGTAAATCATCTCGAAAGAGATTCTAAGGTGAGACAATTTTGGAAAAAAATTAAAGGTCCACTTGACAGTAAAATAAGGCAAAGAGCGTTCTATCGCATTTGGATTTCTACTCAGTTTTTCTGCACGAAGCAGTTCACCGACAACATACACGTCAGTTTCTCAACGACTTTCAAAATATTAACGTGAAAAATCATAGTAAACAATTGTTTTAAGAAAACTTACGTTAGCGTTGTTCATGAACATGGGCCTTAGCATGACACATTCCGAGCGTCAAAGTGTCATGTCGTTTGGTTTTAAACGCCATCTTTCATACCCCTCATCGCGCTCTGCCGCTCACAAAATCCGCTAGTGCGAAAGCGCTCTATACAACGTAACAAACAAAACTATAATTGTATTGTTTTGTTGGATTGTATTGTTGGAGTGCTTATATTTAATAAATAAGTAAAAAAATAAAAAACACAATACATTCATGATATGCTAATTACAAACCTACGCTATTTTTTAAGTGTATCTGAGTATAATAGATCAAAGGGCAAACATAACGGTACGTTCACATCACACCGAGACATTTTTGTTTATTTGCCAGATACGAATTGGTCAATAGTACTTATTGCCGGATTTGCAAACCGAATGAACTCGCCAACTCATACATGTAAATTAGATTGTAACCGAATTGTATCTTACCAAAAGTCTGATCCATTCATGTCTCCGTGTGCACAGCGTTACTCTATAAACGCCATAATGTTTGGTGTCATCTCCATTGTAATACCATTGAATGACAAGCACACCTGCTACATAATTATGTAAAGTAGAAATTCTTAGCGACACGTGTTACTTATGTAAAATCTCCATAATAATAGAATCACATACAGTTAATGTTAGTTCATGCTTATGTACAGACAACAGCAGGTCAACGTATACGAATCTGTCAAATTTTACGAGTTAAACATTAACCTTCCTCCATTGTGATAAAGTTGAAAATCTATTGCAGAAATTTGACAGATTGTGGTAACTTGATGTGCTATCGTCTGTACTACTAGCGCGAAGATTATTACGCACAGTTAAGTTTTGTTTACTGTTTCATTCTATAGTAAATGGGAACATACATGATGCAAACAAATCTATGCTAACGTTATAAAGCTAAAGAGTTTGTTTCTTTACTTGACCAGGCTTATCTCAGGAAAGAATGGACCGATTTGAAAAATTCACGCAGTTTTAGATAGCCCATAGACAGCTCGAGAAAGTCTGTAGTGTTAATCGTAGTAGTTCCTACAGGACGTAATTCAAAACGTAGAAGATATTGTAAAAGACTAGTTTATATAGAATTTATTTTTTTTGGTTCTTACACTTTCACGTAACTTTTTAAAATAATGTACTAACATAAAAACTAACTACAAACAAAATTAACCCACCCATTATGAAATTCTTCCACTACACGAATAAAGGAATTACCATAACCCACAAGAATTGCAAGAGTATTAGAACAAGACGTACAAATTAACAAATACATATGTAATACGTGTAGCTATTGCCACAGAGTAGCTATGGTTGCAGATGGTGAAATGGTAATTAGCGATAACCCTGTTATTGTAATAACTATATAACAAAAGACTGTCTTACCAGTTGTAGAAGTTACTGCTGAGTGAGTGAATGGGGGGCGCTTTTGGGGGTGCTGTCCTTTGTAAAATTTGTCGTGAAAAAGTGCTAATCTAATTAGCCTACTTTCAATAAATTCTTTTGACTTTGACTTTGAATGAGTGATATTGAGTTCAAATCCAATAATCGGCTTGAAAGTTTGATTTCAGGTGCATTCGACCACTAGAAGCGGGAAATTCAAATATAAAATGGTTTTTTCATATTTTACCTAAGTTAACATTCAATATGAGGCGTGATTATGATTGGCGGTTATAATATCCCACAAAGTAATTTCTGATGTCCTTGTTTAACTCTGAAACTTCTTACAATTTAAATGTAACTGTAAAAAACTTTTTATTGCGAAATATCATAGTTTCGACAGTTACATTTGAATTCGCATTCACCTTAAGGTGTTAAATTCGACGGTCTGTTGGTGCCCATTCTCCTTTAAATTCCAGATTCAACAGTTTATTGAACCACATAGTTTTTTTTCGAGTTTTGTGTAAATCGATCATTATTAAATTAACTCTTGAATAGTCTAGTTTCCTAATAGTGAAAGATTTTTTCAAATCGGTACAGTAGTTTCGGAGCTTCGAGATATGCATAGAAAACCAAAGTATTTCCTCTTTGTTATATGAGTAAAGATGTAACAACCCCTCTTGTTACTTCGGGGGGTTAATCAATTGAGGAAAACAGATGCAGATAATGAGTAAGATTCAAAGTGTTCTATCAAAACCTAAACAGTGCGGAAACGACTATCCATCTTACGCAACTTTGACTCATGGCTGGCTTTGAATCCCATAACATATAATAACGCAGTTCCCTAAATCACATCTTTCAATCGCGTCTCGTGAGAGCTACTCCGCCCACCTGGATAAAGTAGCCCAAAAGGTTCCTGGGATTACCGCATTTTAACAAACTCTTCAAATAGCTTTATAATATCAGTATAGATTTCAACTGATTTAGTTCTAAATTATAAGCCGCAGCAGCTATTATAAGCTAGATTCTAATCTTTTGACGACCACCTTCTAGTGATAAATCTTGGAGCTTATTAATCTAATAAAGAGTATTAATACAAAAATTTCGCTCGTCAAACGCAGGCACGGCTGCACGGTCTACTTATGTCACGATATATAGATATTGTTTACATAGTCATACGCGGATATTCTCGTGTTATTATAATTAGTATTCATGCATATTGAAAATTGGTACAAGCTATATTTCAAAGGGAGTTTTAAATCTCTTATTTGCTGATAACTGTAACTTTTGTGGTTTCGCAATCGTGAATAATCAAGTGACGATAAAATTCATAATAATATATCTCGTTTACAGGTAAATTCGACGCACGAAGGCAAAGTAACGATCTACGAAGATGACGACGGCTACTGTCAGAGCAAGATCAGCAATGTCAACAACACCGTGCAGGATCGCATAGAGCGCATGTTCGCGGACATGGCGGGCGAGTCCAAGCAGCTGGAGAGCATCGGCGTGCACCTCTTCAACGTGCACTACCTCGGCTCCACGCCCCTGCACAGCAAGGTTACCTCCCTCTCCGGCCTACAAACACCCCTCAGGGACCTCTACTTCACCTACAGAAGAAATTACCGCCATAAAAACGGCCTAAATGGACGCCTAGAAATATCCAAAAGCGGACTCAAAGTCCGATACAAAGGAGACAAAGGCGATCTAGAACAACTCAACCCATTCCCCACCATAGCGGTATGGTCAGCCGTAAAGTTTGTCGTCCAACCCTCAGAGGACGACGACCACGATCTATGCTACGCCTTCCTGCCCCTTATCACCGATCCTGATAACATCGACCGACAAGCCCTTTTCAAAACTTTAGAGTCACCAGACAAAAAGTATATCCTCTCCCACAACGAAAACTCGCATTCACCCCTTTTCGCTGTTGTGATGAGGAAGATCGGCGTCGCGAAGCAGCTGGAGTGTCATGGGTTTGTATGTCAGACGACAGAGGACGCTATCGTGATAGCGGCCACGTTATACAAATCGCTGATGGCGCACATGAGCCGGCAGGGTCACAATGACAAGAAGAAGCTGAAAAATCGAAACGGAGTCAGCTGTATGAGTGTTGGAAGCAGCATGTCGCCAAACGAAATACCTATCAGGCCGCCGCGCAAGAAGAGGAGCACGTCTTCCCTGAGCGGCGACAGTGACCGAGCAGACGGGTTCTCTGCCTGCGAATCCTTCTCGGAGAAACACAAGTTGGAAAGGACAAAGAAGATCTCTTCAGAGAGCCTGCCGCGCCCTCCCCTCCCTCCGTCAATCCCTCCCGCCGATGTTAAGAGAATCACAGTTGAAGAAGTCAAAGCTAAACTCGATTCCATAAAGTATACCGACACAAGTGGCAGCGATACGCAGGGCTCTAAAAAGTCCATGAAGAAACCTCAGAACCCCAGCCTTCGACAGATACAAAATTTGAAACACGTGCACAGCAGTGAATCGTCCGTTCGAAGTAAGGTTTCCGAGAAAATAGAACTGTTTAGAGAATTGGAACGAAGGAAAAATTTACAGAGACCACCGACTTTACCTCCTCCGATACCATTGAAGCCACCTTCGGAGGCGCCGCCGGAGCCGCCCAAAGAGCCACTACGGAGAAGTCAGAGTGGACGCAAGTCGATAAACGAATCCGGCGACATATTGACAAAAGTTGCCATTCCTCGCTCGGGCAGCTTCCTAAACGCGGGCGGACTGACTAGGTACAAGTCGATTGGACACAGGTATGTATTTCTAAATAGTTCTAGTGTATAAATCAAGTGTTGAAGTTTCGTTTTAGCAATTCCGTTGGTACGCGCGAGCTGTTATTTCCTTTTACCCAATGCACGCTGACATCTTGAGTTTTTCACATGATCAATATGTTCGTTCAAATTGCTGTAACGAGAGGCGAATAGAGCGTGCTTAGTGGAGTGTTGCGAGCACTCGCATGCGAGTAATTGTGGCAACGCAACCGCGTCCGCTACATTCCTCTGATCCAATACGACGCCGAGTTATTTTTAACTATCATTACACTTGCAACATCCTTATTGAGAAAGCCGATGTACTCGGTTTTTAATTATTGATTTTTTGTATTATTTTTTGTGGTAATTAACCGTGACTTGTTGAAGCACTAATGGTGCAAAATTAAGGTCGTAATTAATCAAGATTTGAACTTTAAAATAATCTAACCATCATCTGCCTAGCCTTTTCCCAACTACGTTGGGGTCGGCTTCCAGTCTAACCGGATGCAGCTGAGAACCAGTGTTTTACATGGGCGACTGCCTGTCTGACCTCACAACCCAGTACCCGGGCAACCTGGCACCCCTTGGTAAGACTGGTTGTCAGACTTTCTGGCTTCTGACTACCCGTAACGACTGCCAAAGATGTCGAATAACAGCCGGGACCCACCAATTTATCGTGCTTCCGAAACACGGAAGAACTCGTTTATGACCAGATGGTCACCCATCCACGGACCGACCGCGCCAAGCGTTGCTTAACCTTATGATCGATCGATCCGCGCGGCTTTGACTTAGCCACGAGCTCTTCCTTTAAAATAATCTAACCGATTGTAACTAATCATGCCGAAAGTGGTTTCACTCTCTTTTATCTTAGTAACCAAAAATTATTTCGTCAGATAATTTTATTACGTTATGATTTAAATAAAATCTTTCGTTTTCAGAAACAACGGTAAAAAAGGAGGTGGCTCACCGTTAGGGTTCAATGAACTTTTTAATGAATTCAAAGTTCAGGAGAACTTGCATTCGATGGACGAGATCCTGAACGCCATAATAGACGCTGAAGGGATGTCCTTTAATGATCTGAAACCGATTTACAAAGAATTCCTATTGAAACTAGCTGTGACCTTGACGAAAGACGAAATCTTTCAGCACAGCAAAGCGATCATGAAGAAACAGAAAAAGAAGATTTTAAGAAGAAATAGTATGTTTCAAAATAAGAGACGAAAAATACTAAAAGGCGCGAGTGGTTTACGAATGGTCTTCAGACTACCATTCGGCAAAAACCTTAAAAGTAAAGAGAACAAAAACCCTGGTTCTTTAGACCTGACTAAAGACCCACTCTCCGAAAGCTCCGTATCTACTTCTAGTTATGACTTGCGGCAATTTCGCCCCAAGGAGCCGATACTACCGTCTCCAAAACGCCAGCCTTCAAGGCAACGACATTCCAAAAGGTCTGATAAAATCGTCCATGTTTCAAAAAGAACTGGAAAATCCAGGCATGGGGAGAGGACGTCGACGTCAGAAGACTCAGACTTTCTTACCTTGAGTAATAGGCTAGGATGTCAGAACAGGAATAGTTCTAGTGGCTATGTGTCCTGTTCGGAATGTGAGTCGGAGAGTTGTGTGGACCGGTGCTACTGCTCTTTGAAGGGGGGAAGCAAGTCCAAATGTTACTGCTCGGTGATGGAGCGCGAAGAGTCGGCGAAGTCCAGGCTTTTGAGTAAAAGCAGGAGCTGTAAGGAGTGTTTAAAGTGAGTACCCTCTGTTAACTTTATTTACGTTAGACAATTCAGGTTAGAATACAGATGACAGTAGGTCAATCTATCGGAGTCTGTCAAATTTTCCCAATCGAATATTTACCTTCCACTATCGTGATAAGGTTGAATTTTTTATGAAGAATTTTGACAAATTATGGTAGGTTGCTGTGCTGGCGTCTGTACAAATGACCGGTGAATAAGATTTGTTATAGATCCCAATATTTGTGTAGATGTTGATAAATGATATGAAGGTGTGATGACCTATTATTGTAAATTAGGGTCAAATACTATTCGTAATTAAATCAATAGTGAGCTGAGAGCTTGAAGGCTAACTTATCATGTTCTATGAAGTTTGATGTTTTGCAAACGAATGAATGATATATGTGTATACGCAATTTTATAATAGCCATTAATCGTTGTCGGATTACTGACGAGTAATCCAAACTTTGATATATTAGCATTTGTTACGAAATCTATAGTTACATACGTTAATTATTACAGCACACTTGTGTCTGTTTAAGCCGACATGCATATTTTTCTATGCATATTATTTATAGCTTCCTCACGGGTTTCACCCGTTTCATCATTTTCAAAGCTGTCTAGAACTTCCTGAGATTAGCGCGTTCTAACAAACAACTCTATGATTTATAATGCCAACCTTAAAAAAACCTTTCGATTTTCCAATTACTTAAAATACATTTACCTATTGCCTGTAATCATCTAAACTAAATACCTATGATATTGTAGGATATAAATAAAGCTAAGGGTAATGGGTAAAGCGGGCAACCTAGCCTAAGGAAAGGACCTATAAGTTCGTATTTAGACCAATAATGTGAAACATGCTGGTACTAGGAATGGAGTTTAAGGGGTTGCTCGATTTACATACTTAACGGTAACCTAACCTTAACCAGCAATGAAATGGCTGCCCATTGGTCACGGACTGCCTCGTTGGTCTAGTGGTCGCATAGCGCGACTGCCGATCATTGGTCTCGGGTTCGATGCTCGGGCCAGGCCGAAATCGCTTTGTGGGTTTTAGAAACTTGCACCAAGCAGCCTGGAGTTTGGAAGTATTACACCCCCGTGCCTGGGAGGGCACGTAAAGCCGGCGTCCTCGAATGCTACTCAGTAGCAGTCGTATATAAATCCACGTCAGAGGCCGTCAGGCGGATTTGAGAAAAACTCTGACACTAAGGCTTGTTAGGTGATAAAACCTGCAGCTCACTCGATAAGAAGATTAGTCACAAAAATCGTCAGTTTGACCAATGGACGAAACTGCTGGTTAACTCGTTAAAGTTAAGTCGAGTAACACAGCTTAAGAGTAAAAATTTAGTGGTCTGACTACCTATGCATGGGGTCTATGACCAGACAAACCACGAAACACGACCAGTAAATTAAGAGGCAACTTCAATAAAATAGCAATGACACAAGCATTTCCTCATAATCATTGCACAAATCACAGAAACTCTTAGTTTTATTGTAAGTAAGTATATTATTATATCTAAACGATCAGCAATCGCCATTAGGTTCTTATAAATCTTTTAAAGTTTGCGAAATGGTTTAACGCTTGCAATCTGAGTCTAGACTGTTCTATGGCGATTATTATAATGAGATATTTAGGAAGCCTTGGGTTCAGAAAGATACAACCTTTGTTGACATATAAACATTTGGAGAAAATTGAATTTTAAAATGTTGATCATCAAGCTATTGGTCCAATAGTATTATTCGTTGTGCGACATAGAACCTATTTCGTAACAGCCGAAGTAACTAACACTGACTTCAACCAATATGAGGTTATTGAGTAAACAAACGTTGAAAAAATATATCCCATTATATCCTATAATATTATAGGCATTTAAGTGATTATAGTATATATGTATATATTTTTGGTATTAGCGTAATAACATTGAATGAATCATAGTCAAGAACGTAAGACTAAATGAAGAAGCGTTCAAAATGTTTATGAGCACTAAAGTGAAAGTTAATAAAGTTTTATTTATGATCATTTCATTAAATGTCATGTTGTTCTTGAGTTTTAAGATAATCTTTTATGTGATATTCTTCTAATTTTGTACAAACATTAACCGGTTCTATCGAATGAGATAAACATGGTCTTAGGTCCGGTTGTTCGTACATGACAGCGACGTAAAAGTTAAAATTTTACGCCAGTCAATTTTAACTACGGTAAAAAAAATTACGTCAGTTATCTTTGCATTCAGTTGCCCAAAAATATTTAACGCGACGGTAAAATTAGACAAAGGTTAAAAGTGTTGGCAGTACAATTTCGTATCTTCCCATAATTTTCGATGGGTAATATTTATTCGACTGTCAACATTGCGTTAGTTGTCATTGTTGTTTTGAAGCATTTTGAAGGAAATATTTTATTTTCCTTTTAAAATATACGTTTTCATATCAATCGACATAAATTTTGGCTGTTACGGAAGCAAAATATCACTATACTAACTCGAAGTGTATTCGCCAGAATGCTGGCTAATAAATCAAAGTAAGTGCATATTATTTCTTAGCATCCGCGGTGTTTTTAACATGTCTCTTGGTGTGTAAAATTATTATCACGTATGCTTTGTTCCAGGGAAAGAGGATCTAACTTTACAAGCAATGAGCTTGAACTGCTGAAACGACTTATTGATGAAAATAAACACATATTAATGTTCAAGAAAACTGATGCGGTTTCCCAAGCACAAAAAGAAAAAACATGGTTCAACATACTATTGCAATTAAAAGAACAGTAAAACAATTAAATATAATTTGATAATATGAAAAAGTTGCACGGTGTTTCGGAAGGCACGATAAACTGGTGGGTTCCGGCTGCCATTTGAGCATCTTTAGCAGTCGTTACGGGTAGTCAGAAGCCAGAAAGTCTGACAAGCAGTCTTACCAAGGGGTACCAGGTTGCCCGGTTAACTGGGTTGTGGAAGGTCAGACAGGCAGTCGCTCCATGTAAAACACTGGTTCTCAGCTGCATCCGGTTAGACTGGAAGCCGACCCCAAAATAATTGGGAAAAGGCCAGGCAGATGATGATGAAAAAGTTGCACGGAAAGTACGTTGTGGTATCTTTTATGTGGTGGTGTTTTTATAATTACATGTAGAACATGTCTAGTTGATTCCCTAACACCATAATAGTGGCGGTAAGTCCCCTCTTTGACGAGTGGCTCGGGAGGAGTTATGGCGCCCTCACCTTCCGCATGATACAGATTTTCACCGGACACGGTTGTTTAGGGAGGTACCTGCATTCGCATCGGGACGCCGTCGCCTCCTGCGAAGCAGTTATGCTAGAGAAGGACACGGCGGAGCGATTACAAGTTCGCACCACTCATCCCAGCCACTGCAGCGGACGTGGAAGACAAAAATAAACGACGCATGGTGACAAAATAAAGAGTCTGATAAATAAATATTTCTTTTTTCATTTCAAAGGAAAAATAAATTAAAATAAACCCAAAGTCTGCTACCAACCATTAAGGTGTTCCCTAAATAATATTTCGCCATCATTACCAAGCCCAAAATGACATATCAGCGTAAAGTTCTCGTCAATACAAATCAAATAAGCCTAAACATGACGTAGTCGATATATGTAGGCATATAAGTTCTCTTGGCTCTCCCTCGTTTCCATCCTCAGGTCGGCTCTAAAACTTCATTGGTTTGTAGTGTCATCAGCCTGCTGTTCACTAGCTATCGGGTTCGATTCCCGGGTCGGACTGAAATCGCTTTTTGGGTTTTAGAAACTTTCACAAAAAAACAGACAGTTATCAGCATCCAGGCTATGAGAGTGAGGGAATAGGGAGTGCACCTGTGTCTGCGCAAATGTTTGTGCACAGTAATATGCTGGCTGATTCCTCACATAAATGAAGTCGGTTAATAAAAATCAGTTCGTGGACGAAAATTTCTTTGTCTTTGTCANCATTGGTTTGTAGTGTCATCAGCCTGCTGTTCACTAGCTATCGGGTTCGATTCCCGGGTCGGACTGAAATCGCTTTTTGGGTTTTAGAAACTTTCACAAAAAAACAGACAGTTATCAGCATCCAGGCTATGAGAGTGAGGGAATAGGGAGTGCACCTGTGTCTGCGCAAATGTTTGTGCACAGTAATATGCTGGCTGATTCCTCACATAAATGAAGTCGGTTAATAAAAATCAGTTCGTGGACGAAAATTTCTTTGTCTTTGTCAGACTACTTGTCTAAATAGGTATAAATTCGTCATCAGAAGAACTATCTTCATTATTTAAATCCAAAACAAGATCCCTCTGATCCCATTTTAAACAATAGTAAGAAAATATTCAATTGATAAACTAAAATCTGTAAGAGTTAACTAAAGATGTTACTATTGTCAAAATTTTAACCGCCCTCACCCTGTCGGTTAGTTTAACTATTGTCAAATCTAGAAATTGACCTCTCGTTAAAATAACCGCTACTTCAGCAACGCTTTTTAAATTTGACATCGGTTAATTTTACTTTAACCAAAATTTAACCCTGAAGTTGACGTAACCGAGCTTCGAGCAACCGGCCCTTAGTTGTTGTTGTTAGCAATTTAGTAATTCTTATCAGTGTCTGCGGCTAACTTCAGAAATGCAAAGTTAACTGGTGCGATTTTTTTGTAGTTTCTTCGTGACTCTGAAAACAACTTGTAGTCTTACAACACTAATGGCTAGTTTCAGAGTTACCAGATAAAGTCTTGGATAGCTATCTGACAGATAATGACATAGAAATGTTATAAATTTTTGTCTACTTTTCTATGACATTATATGTCACATAGAACTTATCTAGAACTTTATCTGCAACCTGCGTAACGGGCCCTTACACTAAACACATGGACATTTTTACGACGTACTTTTCGTTAATGAGGTAGTTATAGGGCATAAAAAATAAAGAAAACTCAAACATTACAATAAAATTATTCATAAAACCAAACCACATTATCTTAAAACGAAGAATTTCTCTACTTTCGACGTCTTGGGCGTTTGAACCAATAGGAGCGTCAGAAGTAGTAGTATTAATTATATTAAATATCCTTTTGTGCAATGCAAAATCGACCTTACAGCTTAAAGTTAAAGTTTACTTTACTGTTTGCAAGTTGTTAGTAGAAATGAAATGTGTGGTGGTTAACTAGAGCGTGGCAGACGGGACGAATGACTTGATGTACTGAATTAAGAATTATTTGCTGTACGAGTTTAGGAATTAATTTCACCAAATATTTTGTTTGATTAGTGTGAATTGTTAGTGAATTCAGTAAGTGATAGAATAGTCTGAAAACAATATTTATGATGCTGAATTAGAAAGCAGTGATTTTTTTTGCAAAAATTATAGAGAAGTGATACGTTGTCCAAATATACGAGTATCATAATGATTTTAGGAAGATGTTTTGCCATAAAAAGTAGTGTTGAGATACTTTACCAACAATGACGAAAAAGAAGATTTATAGAAATAAGAAGTCGTAATGATTATACGTCATTTCTCAATCAGACGACAATCTTTAAAATATTTCATTGACTACCATGTTTTCGTCATCATAATATTGCTAATTTTCCAATACAAAAAACTTCAAAAACCAAATCTATATATTTTAATCTCCACTTTACTCAATTTCAGGGAATGTTACGAAGGTGACTTCAGTTACTGCTCCTGCGACTCCGAGAGCTGTGCTGACAGCAACAAGTGCTACTGCCCCGGACCGCGCAGGTTACAGGCTGCGCAGAGCATGGAGTATCTGCGCAGTCCGGTCAGCTCCTACTGCGACAAGATGCAACCTGACGACAAAAGCGGCAGATCCAGGTAAATATATAAGGTTACGAGTGTTACTGTCCCGAACTGCGCAGGTTACAAGTTGCGCAAAGCATGGAGTATCTGCGCAGTTTGGTCAGCTCCTGCTGCGATAGGATGCAGCCTTACGACAATAGCGGCAAATCCATGTCATTATACTATTTATATCAAAAGTCTACAATCTGGGTGAGGCTGTAGGATTGTTCGAAAGAGTCACCGCAGCCCTGTCACAATGGGATCAAGGAGGAACACGGTATGGGTATTAATTATTAAAACACGACGCCGACACTTCGTGTGCAATAGTTTTAAGTTATAATTAATATAATTGTATGTATTAGTCTATAAGTATTTTTATGTAAAATATATGTGTATTTGTATTTTCTATGGGCCCTAGTTGCCTGAAATAAAGGTATAAATAAAAAAATAAAAAAAAAATAAATAAAAATCCGACACTCCCTCTCACGCTGCACTTACAGCGGGAGGGGTCATTTGATGATAAGGTCTAAAATCTGAGCTGTAAGTATTACTGCCCCGGGTTGAGCAGTTAACGAAGTTCATACTCGTTAGAAGTGTTAGAAGTGAAGCTTGAAAGACTACTAAATCCATCAATATATGTTGTCCATCTAACATTTCCCTTGTTTTCCAGTAGATGGGGTTTGAGCGCGGGCGGACGGCGGCGGCGCGCGCGCAGCACGGAGGGCGTGGCGCTGGACTACGAGCTGCTGCTGCAGAACAAGCCGCGCTACAGGAACATGCAGCGACTCACTGGTGTGTAACACTTCAATATTATTCATTATTTGTAACTAGCTGCTTCTTATGGTTTCACCTGATGATTATTTCTCGTCCTCGGACAAAATATCTGCCGTCTCCTGGGGAAACACGGAAGAACTCGTCATGACAAAAATGATCACCCATTCCCGAAATGACTGCGCATAGTTTTGTTTAACCTTCGATGATCGATTCGTGCAGTTTTTTTGAATTAGCCACGAACTGTTTTAACCTAGCATTAGACATGTATTATAATCTTATTAATATACTATACGAATATTTCTTCCAAAACAAAGCTATACTCAGCATATTCCCCTCCAGTCCGCAGCACCGGCGCGGGGTCGCACGAGGCGCTGTCGGTGAAGAAGTCAGCGGAGATGGCGGCGCTGTTCGCGGACGTGCGCCTGTCGCAGCGCACCGACGTGCGCGCGCTCGCGCCGGCGCCGCTCTCCCGCAACCACAGCCTCGAGGACACGCTCGGGTACTTGCCTTAGGTACATTGTACACGACACATCAACCTTATCACACACAATAGTGAAAGGTTAACGTTCCATTGGTATTTGACAGATTCCGTAGGTTGAGCTGCTGTCAGGGCCGTATTTTAAGATTGCGCTCCTCGGGCTCCTGTAGCTTTCCGCCCCATCAAGGAATGAAATGAAACCTCAGGGGCGCTCTACCAGCCGCCCCTCGAGGCTTGTCGCCCCGGGCTATAGCCCTACTAGCGTAAGGGTTGATACACCCCTGGCTGCTGTCGTCTACAGTATTTGTCAAATGACTCTACTGACCAAGCAGTTAGTCTCTGGACCTTAAGTAGTTAGTAGTTTGATGCGTATTAAATTCGTTCACCCAGTTGTCCATTTTGGTCGAGTTTAGCTACTTGAAGACTGCAATAGGGGGTCAACAACCAAAGCGTGTCAATATTTTTAATAGATTTTCACATGCTTTAGTTGTTGAGGGTTAAATGACGTGTTATTTGGTAGAATTAAAAGTAAAGGACAATGGGCAAGTTGTATGGGATTTGGTACCACCTCCAACAGTAATGTGTGATACATCTTTAGAAACGCCTTTATAAGGAATATGCAAATGCATTATAAGGAATATGTCGCCACTATAATCACTTTAAACTCAGTTAATATACATCTTCTAATCTTTAATATACACTTTATCATAATCTAAAGGTTTTTCAATAGACCATGGAGTCAAACTACAGACACACCATCATCAACCGATTTGACAATAGTTCAAACGTACACATTAAGTTTCTGTTTTTTTTTTTGGAACGAAATCATCAATAAGTACTCACTACTCACCTCTCCTACACTAAGAGGAGCACGACAGAGTGTTCGACTCTAAACATTTACATAATTGGTTTTAAACACTGAAAGGCTTTCATCAAATACCTATGGATAGTTGTGTATGAGCTACAAAGGTTTCCACAGTCTTTTTTAATACAGTCGGTAGGCAAACGTTCTAAAACGGACCCATTCCTGTTTTTTTTTACTCATACCGGATTTTATTCAATATTGTTTGAACTTAAGAACTGCATCTATGTTGATGACTTAGTGGTCATGGCAAATTCTATTAGTCGATGTCACGCAAATTGGACAAGGATTTGAGACTAGTCACCATAATATTATTTTTTTGTCTTACCAAAATCTACGCAATGGTACTACAATCAACACTGTTGGACGGGGGTACCAAAACGCCCGTTGTCCTTTAGTAGAATTATTTGCCTCTTTTCAAGAAATAAAATCAAAAAAGTAAAAGTGAACTTGTATCACTTTTCACTAAATATATTAAAAACAAAATAAGGCAGTTTTTGAAATTGATATCACTATTTACTAAATGTTCTAAACGAAGCAAAATCCAAGTTAATAAGTAAATTCAAAATAGTTGAAAGTGATGCAAATTTTAAATAAGTTAATCAAAATAAAATATGGTATTTTGAATGAAAAACTGAATTAAAAAACGTTTTGACAAAAAATACGTCATTTAGCCTAAAACATGTTACACAATTACACGATTGATATAATATGTCAAACATCTGTATGATACATATACGTAGGAATACATATGTATATTAATTTTGATATATTCCAAATATGTATACAAAATCAATATAACATTCCTATATTATATACAGAAGTTATAATCAAAAGATGGCCATTATCAGCTGTTTTCTTGCAGTAGGATAATTTTTGCAGCAAAAAATAAAATCATTTTCTACAGTGAAAAACTAAACCAAAATATATAAAAGAAAAATTATCCAAATATTTGGAAGGTGCAATATTTTAGCCAGTTAATATTTTAACAAAAAGTGCAATATTTTATGACAAAATTATTATATAGTTAGTTTCAAAATATGACTTGAAATGTTCTATTGACGTTTCGAAAATAAAACCAACGGGAACGGATTATTTTTAATATATTCCAAAAAAACAAGTTCCATTCATTGTCCGAAAATCGTGCCAATGCTCTGAAAATATATATAAAAATATATTTTTGGTGATACATTAAAGGCTATATTTACATAATGCTCTTTTATCACAAAAATTGCAAATAATATTATATATTTTTTATATGAAAGTTATAAAAAGCATTGTGTAAATATATCTTTAAAAAATATGACAGACAGTTTCCTAAAAATATAGTAAAAAACCTGTATATTCATATATTTTTACTAGTTTTTGTATCTCATACACGTATACCACCTTATTTTATAATAAGGCTAAAAAGTATATCGAATGTTAATGTTAAAACTATGTATGTAGTTATTTATTTTTTGAAAATAACCTTTATACATAGATTAATTAAGTGTACAGGGTGTGTATTGAAGAAAAGCGATATTTGCTATATTTTTTTGCTTTAAAGTATTCACATTAATTCGATAATATTTTTTAAATATATCTCAATTTAAAAACTGACAATTTTAATGTAAAATATTAAACTATTCAAATATATGAACATTTGTCTCAAAAGGGTTTCAGCCCGAACGTCCGCCTTCCAAAAACCCGGGATTCTATAATCCCGTGGTCTGGTTGGAGACATACAGATATAAAAAAAAGTTATATATACAATAATGAAATTACATATATGGTAGTGTTTACGTTACTAAAAAAATATATATAACTTAATTTAATACACGCCCTGTACGTAGTTATAATCTAGTGCTAGTAGCGGATGGTCTAGTCTAGTCTATCACTACTTCACTATTGTGATCTGAACACACTATCATAATTTACCAACTTTATTACTAACATCGATGCAAAATCGCATCTCCTGTGCATTTTGTCTGAGCATTAAACATTAAAAATACTTGTAGCCAGTTTCGGTGTTTCAGATAAATATAGGTAGTAATCTGACAGATAATGCCATAAAACGTAGTAAAAAAACATTTATAAAGCACTAGCTGACCAGGTAAACTTCGTATCACTTACCTTTTTTTTTCTAATCATATTTTCTCATCGTTTAAACCTTCCCTCGATCTGTACAAACATTTTGAAACCAAAATAAGCTCGATCGGTCCAGCGATTCTTGAGTTTTAATGAGATTATCTATCAGATAGCTGTCTATAACTTTATCTGGAACCTCTGAAACTAGGCCTAGATGTGGTGCCAGGCATGGCAATTTAGTACATACTATGCATTTCATTGCTTGTTAGCAATAGCAAGCAAAAAAATGTATATAGTTACTATCAACACAATTTAATTAACTGATTGTTCAAACTACCTTGAATGACTTGTAAAGCGAAAATTTAATTAATTGCAATTATCATGAAAAAATAGTTATATATGACATACTTTCAAAAGAAAGATTTCACAAAAATTTATTTGCTATTTATTAAATTTTCGCTAAACTGTAGACACAGTTTTCTTTGCTAAATATAACCACCCCGATAAATACAATTCGATGTCTTAAGTTTTTTATAAGCATATTTTTACTGCAATGAGACTGGTATAACTTTTTAATGAAAACAAAACTCGATATACCTATTCTAATAATTTGTGCGTCTGAATCTGCGCCTGGGCAGATACGACAGCAATCACCTTTCACTAAATTAATATTTACTGTATACACGTTAGGCGCTTGTCTCACCAATTTTAATGTAAAAATATATAAAAGTATATTAAACTTAGTTTAAAATTTTAATTTTAAGAGTGGTAACTAAATTGATTAATTGCCAATGTAAGAAACTTTTTAAGCGTCTAGTTTTATTATTTATCAGAAATTGTTTATTGAAAATAAAAGTGAGACAAGTGCTTGAAAATATATTTTTTAACTGTATAAATAAGTGGGTTGTAGAATTATTCTTTTATTATTGAAATTAGATTGATTTTACGCATGAGCTGTATAATCATCATCATCAGCCTTTTTATCGTCCCACAGCTGGGCACAGGCCTCCTTCATCATTGCTCACTAAATATTTTTACGCCAAAATAATGATATAAAGACATTTAGCGGCAATTTAGTGAAAAGTGATGAAACTCTGAGTCAAAAACAGAAATTATTGAATTGTGATGAAACTTAGAAAGCTCGTGTAAAATCGATTTTTAATTTCAATAATATTTTCCTCCTGTATGATTGTATTTGTTAAATGTAAACTGTCTATGAGTCGGTGCAATGTGTGTGCAATACTCGTGCAATAGGTAGATGTAAGTGCGGCGCTCGCAAGTGCAATATATTGTAAATACATTGATAAATATAATGATGATTATAGTGGTTGTGTTTTATTTTTTCTTTGTAAGCCTAAATTGCATTCCAAAAAAGAGCATACTGTTTTTTTAAAGGAAGGCCATATTTCTAGGCTGCTCTCTCAGGGGATCTACCGTAGTGGCCATTGTGGCCATGCTCACAGTTGTAATTTACTTGTGACATCACTTATTTCTTATGAAACTTCCTTAATATTTTTTTAATAAACTCCCTTATGTACTCCTTTACATACTTTCTTATATAATCTTTTAATTCTTCCCATATAAAAATACTCTGTGGTACCACCTTATGTAGTAACCCTAGGTATTCATTTATATACTTGTCCTATGGTCTCCCTGATTTACTTCTTTATATTCACTCTCCTTATGTACTCCACTTATTATTGAGTTTCTATACGTACTTCCCCCATGTCCTCCCAACTCCCCCTATATACTCATCGCATATTCGACCTCTGCCTTGTTATTCTAGCTGTCGCATAGTCGACTGCTGTGCACGAGGTCTCGGGTTCGATTCCCGGGTCTGGCCAAAATTGCTTTGTGGGTTTGAGAAACCTTCACAAAGTAGCCCGGAGTTGGAAGTTGGTGAATGATACACCCGTGCTTCGGAGAGCACGTTAATGTCGGTCCTGCGCCTGATCTCTCTCCGGTCGTGTCGGATTATGAGAGTGAGGGAATAGGGAGTGCACCTGTGTCTCAGCAAATGTGAGTGCTCTATGATTATGTTCTGCGCAGCTGGCTGATTTCCTTACATGAGAACAGCCGCAGTGGCAATCGGTTTAGGTACTCACTTATATATGCTCTTATATATTTATGCACTCACTTATATACTACCCCTATGTACTATCCATATATATTCTTGCTTTGTGTTCCCTTATGAACTCCACATTTTTAGAAAATAACTTGCATTAAAAAAAACAGATCAATGTTTATTTTTTTTTATTGTTGAAAATTCTTTCATAAAACATGATATTATATTCATTTACAATTAACTTACAAATAAATTACATATATGAAGGTCGTATCATTAAGAATTTCTGTGTCTGTCTGTGTGATATTTGGGTCCAAATAGATAAATGATTATTTTAATTTAAAATACATAGATATATATGTATAATGTTCGATAGGGTAGGTTAATTTGTAGGTATTTTCTCAATGAGACGACCCGAAAACTAAATTGAAAAATCTAAATATTTGCCGAAATTGTAACATAAATTTTGAAACTTTTCAGTAAAGGACAATGGGCGTTCTGGTACCCCCGTCCAACAGTGTTGATTGTAGTACCATTGCGTAGATCTTGACAAGGCAAAAAAATATTATTATGGCGACTAGTCTCAAATCCTTGTCCAATTTTCGTGACATCGACTAATAGAATTTGCCATGACCACTAAATCATCAACATAGATGCAGTTCTTAAGTTCAAACAATATTGAATAAAATCTGGTATGAGTAAAAAAAAACAGGAATGGCTCCGTTTTAGAACGTTTGCCTAACGACTGTATTAAAAAAGACTGTGGAAACCTTTGCAGCTCATACACAACTGTCCATATGTATTTGATGAAAGCCTTTCAGTGTTTAAAACCAATTATGTAAATGTTTAGAGTCGAACACTCTGTTGTGCTCCTCTTAGTGTAGGAGAGGTGAGTAGAGAGTACTTATTGATGATTTCCTTCCAAAAAAAACAGAAACTTAATGTGTACGTTTGAACTATTGTCAAATCGGTTGATGATGGTGTGTCTGTAGTTTGACTCCATGGTCTATTAAAAATCCTTTAGATTACGATAAAGTGTATATTAAAGATTAAAAGATGTATATGTTTTTAAACTTTCGCGATTTGTACACATATTTTAGACAACAATCCGGGTCTTACTCGCGATCAGGGAAAAAAGAGGTATCGTAAAACCTTTAATAGTTTGATCGCGAGTAAGACCCGGATTGTTGTCTAAAATAAAAGATGTATATTAACTGAGTTTAAAGAGATTATAGTGGCGACATATTCCTTATAATGCATTTGCGTATTTAGATGACATACTATTTTTTGTCGAAGCAATTTTAATAATTACTCGGATCGGACAACTAATTGAGACAAGCCCCATCGTTTTTATGATTCTTCACGTAAAGGCGTTTCTAATGATGTATCACACATTTCTGTTGAAGGTGGTACCAAATCCCATACAACTTGCCCATTGTCCTTTAATAAAAGACTAACTTTTTTTGTCCAATGACGAAAACAATAAGTCGTTGATATTTTCTTCGATAAAATAAAATTTTTTCATAACAATATCGCATAAAATAACAATGTCTCGAATTTGTGTCCTATCTATAAATTAACAAAGGTACGTACTTTATTTATATTTACAAAAGTTATATAATATCTGTGACATTACCGAACTTATGAGTATTTATATAAATACAATAAAAAAATCTATCTGATAGGCACTTATGTGATTACATTCTATATAACACACCTCTGTCATATAACTTGGGAACAAGTCAGCGAAAATCATAAGTATGTTACTTTTCACGTCCTTTAATATATAACGAATAAATCAGGTATAGTCAACAATCCAGGATTGCGCCGTCCATCTTCAATTAAACGTGGTTTTTGGTTGTTCAGTTTCAATATTCCAAAATTATCATCTATGAATCTACTATGGCATTCAGTAGGGTCGCACGGTGCCAAGGCGGCCGCGCGGAATCGGCTCCGCGTAGCTGTGGCGGAACTTCGTCTGCTGCCTGTCAGCCAGCTCGCGGAAGTCTCTGTAATCCCGGTCGTAGTACCTCTCTCTGTCACCTTCCACGTACGACTGGCGCTGGTCATCCAACAGCCGGGAGCGACTGAACGCTCGCTGCCTGTCGTTCCAATCCCCCCTCCTCCTCTCCTCAATGACGGGCTCAATGATCTCGTCCTCCTCGATGCGTCGGTCGAGCTCCCTCCTGCCGCGCCGGTCGAAGCTGTCGAACTCGTCCCTGTGCGGCTTGGGCTCGATCCTATTCAGGTAGTCCTCCGCGCCGTACTCGTAGCGCTTGACCTCGTAGCGCTTGACATCGTCGCGCTTCCTGCCGATGCGCGGGAGGCGCTCGAGGTCGCGGTGCGGCAGGTCGGCGTCGCGCAGACGCTCGTCCTTGCGGCGCTCGGGCACGTGGCGCTCCGCGTCGCGATGAGAGCGCTCGGGCTCTCGCCGGGAGCTCACCTCTCTGTGTCGGTCCTGCCGCTCGTCCCTCCGTTCTTCCTCGGGGGAAGAAGTTGAGCGACTGTTCCGCTCCAGCATGCTCCTCCTCATCGCCATGTGCGCCTCCAGCTCCCTGTTGAACCTCTCCCTTTCGAGATTCATGAACTTTTCCTTGGCGACGTTGAATCTGTCTTTTGGTGACGCTTCAGCGATCTTGAGGCTGCCTTCGCTGGCGCCTCTTTGTAGTTTGCCGAACCTCCGATCTTCGACCCTGTCGATGCTTCTGTTGGATGGTTTGGTTTCAGCGACATATCGTCTCCTGTAATTGATGCTGTCGTCTTGGAACTTCTCTACTGGCTTTTCTGGTTTGACGCGTTCGAGTGACTCGTGTCGGAACCTGCGCTCGAAGGTGTGGTCGCGGAAGGGTGCGAGCTGGTCTCGGAACTGATCGGCGAAGTCGTCGGGGTAGCGGTCGTAGTGTCGCGGGGAGAGGGCGCGGCGCGCGGGAGAGGCGCGGCGGGGGGAAGGCGCGCGGCGCGGGGGAGACGCGTCGAATGCCTCGTGCATCATGTACGCCGTGCTCTCTGCCCAGTCCTCCTCTGGAAATAGAAATAAAGGTTTGTTACTAAAATCGAACACAGAGATTTTATAGGGGCTACATTCTTAGACAGAAATAGCAGATAATACATTACTAAAAAATGGGAGAGGGATTTGTTTCAAAATTACTTAATTCTTTCTTTTATCTTTATTTTAAACAAAAATTTTAAACATTTAATGAAGCCACAAGTTCAACGGTAAACAACATCAAAACGTTTAACATTTCGCAGATAACACAGTTCCGCATTATCACACGAACGAACTGCAGTTACTTGTGCCAAAAACTGCACCAGCTAACGTTAGGAGCATCATTTGCATACCTATTCATGTTCACTCGAGAGCTTTTGAAAAAATGTCCTCTTGTTTTTAGGTAAAACCTCTTTGGAATTTCTTTTGGTAGGTACTTGAGATCTTTGAAATGGGATCAGTAGGTTTGAAGATAAGTGCGTGTGACTTTATTAATTGTTTAGGCTATTATGATTGCGATATTATGGCGAGATTCATCCTAAATTTAAACGCGTTCTAAAACAAAAAGCGGTTATACTGCAAGCATGTGTTCGCGCACAGTGGTTGCAATTTCTGGGGATAGTTTAGAAATGTTCTCACGTTAAATGATAATGGTTTGCGAGTGGCTCACAATATCGGTGGAATCTCGCCTTTATGTTATCCTCTAACGGCCGTTCCCAATAACCTATCTATCTCTGGATTTGCTTACCAGAGATAGAAATTTAACATTACTTGTATGGGGCTAATGTCAAAATCCTATCACTAGTAAGCAAATCCAGAGATAGACAGAATATTGATTTCCGCAGTAAAACAATTATATTACATTTGTTCTCTTATGAAAGGTAAGTATACTGTTTGATATGTATTCCAAATAAAAAATCCAATATAAATACAGAAGACGTAAAGGCTTACATTTTTATCAACATACAATTCATTTTTATTTCTTGTCTTTTGCAATGAAGACGTAAAAGCAAGATAAATGATTGACACTACGAAGAAACCTATCTTTAGCGAGAATAATATAAAATTCTTAAGTCTCTAATATTATGCAGACATTTAACGGCCTGACCTCAAGCTTTTATTTACCCAAGAATAAAACAAATTATTATGTATTTAGCACTATTGGAGAACATAAAAATATCTTCAGAATTGACTAGCCTACTTTTATAATAGTATGCGCAAGCGCTTATAGTAGACTCACTTTTACGTTTAACGGGACCCCATCTCCGAAACTGTTGGCAACTTGTTTTTAAATAAAGAATTGACATAGAAAAGAACCTGTAGACTTAGGGCTGTCAATCTTTGAAATGAAAGTTGTGAGTTTTCGGGCGTTAATTTTTTGTGACCATTTTTAGAGATCAGTATTTAAAGGATAGATGTAGAATTTCCTTAATTAGGTATACCCAAAACAGGATGAAACTCCTGAATTTCTTCCAAAGACGTAATGGATAGATTGTTTTTTATTTGTATAGAATTAAGGTTTCCTGTGAGATGATGGCAGATAGAAGAGAATGGATGTATAAAATCGGGATAAAGAGGATGAATGAATGAATGAATGAATGAATTTACACCACACAAAAAGTTTAATAATCTTCTTCCTTTCTCCCTTTTCCCAGGTTATTCGTGGTCGACGCAGTACATTTTCCGCTTTCATTCGTATTTTTCAGCCGTTTAACTCCCTTTTTTTATCTAAGTATGTCCTCTTTCAGACAATCTATCCGTATTTTCTTCGGTTTGCCACTCCCTCTACGTCAATCCACATTCAAAAACTTCAACAATGTATATTATAGAAGTTTATCAGGGAACTAAATTAGGCTTCCAATCCGATCAGATAATCTTCATACTAAAAATATTTTAGTATTTCGACCACCCATATTAACCATGAGTACAGATAAAATAATAACATCAACGAAGCTTGGCCCCACGGAACCACAAGCCTTTCAAATACGTTTTTGCATCCATTAATCAATTTCTACAACATGAAACCTCGTGCGTGATTCGACACGCACCTGTCAGATATTTTTTATATATTCTTAATAAATAGCGGTTCAAATAACAGTTTTGGTCATGTGCCAGTCTCTGATGTTGATAGCTGCGATATATTTTACGTGTGTTATTTGAAATATGTGGATGGGTCAGTTTTTTGGGCCTACAGTGTAGTGGACCACCTGTTTTAATGTTCAATGATTTGGTTGTTTGATGGCTATATTTTATAGTATGTATGTAATAAATTGTTGTGGAAAAAGTATAACCATATAATTATGTAATTGCCAGTGTATCTCTAAAATATATACATGTATTACTAGCTCTACATATTGGTTTCGGAATGGATAATTGAAAATTTTAAACGCCAGTTTCACTAAAAACTTTTTGGAAGGAGATCTTTTTTTGAAATTGACCACAAATAGGGATAGCTAACATCGTAAAGGTACAAATATCATGTTTAATCAGGATAGCAAGATAATCAACGCTAAAAATAAACTTGAGAAAACTTGAAAAGAGCTTGAAACACGATAAGGATACCTAAAAACATACGTTTCCATTTCTATTTTTGCTATATACGAAATCTTTAAATATTCCCACACCGCGCCATCTTAGATAAAAGCGCGCCAAAGTGTTCATTCACTTATTGTTCAGCGTGCTGATTCCCTCTGTGCTCTATGGGAAGCATAATGACTTTCAAACCATTGTTTAAGTTTAATAAACTTTATTTTGCAATTGTTTAGTTAGTTTTTATTGCAATTTGTATGGGAATTTTTGATGATTTTTGCGAGTATCTTATTTTATTGTTTGAGTATCACACCTTTAATTTAAGAAGAGGTAAAGAGAGTACCACTTACTTAAGCTTTTGGTTTTTAAGAAACCAATAAAATTATACACACTATCAAGGAGAACGGAGTGCTAGGTTTGACACTCTTCTATACCAACAAATATTCCGCCTTAAGCCCCTTATAAAATTCTATCACTGTTGTATGTGATAGGTTATGCCCGAGTAGTTAGATTGTATTTTGTTCAGGTGCGGGAAAAAGTTCCCCTCGGACTCGATTGAAACCGCGGGAAAACAGTATTCAATCAATAAAAAATATTCTATCTTAAAAAATATTGAAAAAAGACTTCTAGTACCCAACTTTGTTCCTGCTCTTAATAGGTAATCTATACTAATATCATAAAGCTGAAGAGTTTGTTTGTTTGTTTGAACGCGCTAATCTCAGAAACTACTGGTCCGATTTGAAAAATTCCTTCAGTGTTAGATAGCCCATTAATCGAGGAAGGCTATAGGCTACTTTTTATCCGGGTGCGCCGAGTAGTTCCCACGGGACGTGGGTAAAACCGCTGGCAGAAGCTAGTTATTAATAGTTCCCTAGAAAGTTCTTGCAAACTCCTATCAAAACTAGAAGTTGATTTATTTAAGAATTATTTTTATTCGACCATGAACCATTCAAAGTCGTAATTGAAGATTTACGACCAACTTGTAATAAAATCTATTAAAATTAAACTATCTAATCAAAACTAGAGCAATCTAGTAATTAAATAATAATTTTAGTGCAAATTAAAGTAAGTCGTTAACATTTTTCTGACATAATTAGTTTATTGCTCAAGCTATCGAATGTACAGTCGACAGCAGGTCAACGTACCCGTATCTGTAAAATATCCGACTGCAGAGCACGAGGGTTCGATTTCCGGGACGGGCCGAAATCGCTTTGTGGGTTTTAGAAACTTTCACAAAGCAGCCCGGAGTTGGAAGTTGGAGATTGATACACCCGTGCATCGGAGAGCACGTTAATGTCGGTCCTGCGCCTGAACTCTCATCGGTCGTGTCGGATTGCCGCCCCATCGCGCTATGAGAGTGAGGGAATAGAGAGTGCACCTGTGTCTGCGCAAATGCTTGTGCACTATAATATGTCCTGCGCAGCTGGCTGATCTCCTTACATGAGAACAGCCACCGTGGCCGATAATCGGCTAGGACGCCATTATTATTGACCTTCCACTATTGTGATAAGGTTGAAAATCTATTGCAGAAGGACAGATTGTGGTAACTTGATGAGCTGTCGTCTGTACATATTTGGTAATTATTGGAATATTTAACCTAGTTTAATGTCTGTAAATATGAGTTCTTAATAAGTCGGTGTTAATTAGCCTTGCTCAAGCGACGATTGCGATTTTCATAAGATTAACGATGGCTTGGGGTATTGACATAGGTTTCCTAAGAAACGATTAATACTTACTTAAATGTACGTCAATATTACTAAGTTTACGGCGTACTTATTTAGAAAAATATAGGTAGGTCTTTGAGTTATCCATTTGCATTCTTATTTTGCTGACCGTTATTATGCATATGCAGAAAAATGTTCCGCCCAGGGTGATATTTCATAGGGGCTAGAAAATTGAGAAGCAGTGCCGTTTTATGGCAACATTATAATATGCTTCCGCCAACGGTTTTACCCGTGTCTCCGAGGGTCTCTGTGCATCCAGACAAAAAGTGGCTTAACCTATCCATTATGAATCCCTACCCTCTTTCTGTGGGCTACCTAAAACTGATTTTGTTTTTTATATCGGTTCTTCTTAATACTAGCTTTTAATTTAAACAAAGAAACTTCATTCTTCAAACTTATACTTTACTTAAGTATAGGTAAATATAAATACGCGAGCTACAAAAAGTTTACTATAACCTAACCAACCTCAAAACCGAAGAATACGCATGTTTTTCACACACAAAATACTAAATAGGCAGTTTAGAGATTCCCACGCCTCACGCATTAAAACAATAGCGTGCGAGAGAGACAAAACACGCTTTTCCATTATACGCAGTTTTCCCAAAGAGGAAAAAATTGCGATTGTTTTATGAAAATATTTTCAATGAACGACCTTCCTATTCTTTGGGGTGATTCCTTTGTTTATGGTGTTTTTAATAGTTTGTGGTTGATGGTGGGTAGTTTATGTAAATATTGTTGCATTGTTTTATAGGAATATGTACTTGCTAATGGTGTGCTGAATTATATGCTCGTTTACCTGTGTGTGGAGGCTATCTTTTTAAATGAGTTTAGTGAGGTAAATATACCCATGGTAATTGAAATTGAAGAATTATTTAAATGTCTATAGTACCTACCATATTTTACATTGCATTATGCTCGACAGCTATAGGTACAAACATGCAACTATTTGAGACTGACGAAGTTTTCTAAAATCTTTTTTAAACTTACAATACTAGATGTCCCATAATTGATGGTTCATTTGAAAAAACCGTCTAAGCGCAAGTTGGACTCGCGCACGAGGGGTAACTTGATGTGCTGTCGTCTGTACATATTTGGTAATTATTGGATATTTAACCTAGTTTTAATGTCTGTAAATATGAGTTTTTAAGTCGGTGTTAATTAGTCTTGCTTCATCAAGCTAAGATTGCGATTTTCATAAGATTAATGATGGCTTGGGGTATTGACATAGTTCCGTATAAAAATAATGTTTGGTGTATGAGGAGGGTGCTCCCATATAACAACCCAAAGAACGTAAAGGTACTGAAGCCTAAAAATGTAGGTATAAACATTATTAAAAAAGTTCTTTAAAATAACCTCAAAAATAACCAACATTTAATCGTAACAGAAAAATGTCGATAACGATTCTCTTTTCAAAAAAGCGTTCGTATCATAACCGCCAAAATTGAAAGGGAACTCGAGTTCACTCACACAGCCTCTTGCCATAAACCGAACAATACAAATTCAACCTTATTAGCATTGGATACGCATACAATTTCCTACTCTATCACTTAGACGTTAGGGTTCCAATTCCTTTGTCAGTTCTGAAAGATGTAGGTTGGGAAGGTGTGAATATTTTCGAGGTAAATATTTCACAAGTCATTAGGTCTCTCAATGATACACTCAAGGTTGTAATGGTCTTGAACTATATGTAATAAGTACTATTATAATATGTGGGTATGTATAATAGCAATGAGTTTGGATACGAACCGATCGTTATTATAAGTAGCGTATGTAGGGGAAAGTGGTCACCCTTCGTACAGTTTTTAGATATTTTTTTTTTGCGTCATGATTAAA